>JAXCGZ010019496.1:47500-51358 GCA_037179515.1 Halocaridina rubra
TCTATTCTTATGTTCTTATGTTCTTATATATATATATATATATATATATATATATATATATATATATATATATATATATATATATATATATATATATATATATATATATATATATATATATATATATGTGTGTGTGTGTATATATATATATATATATATATATATATATATATATATATATATATATATATATATATATATATATATATATATATATATATGTATATGTATGTATATGTATATGTGTATATATATATATGTATATATATATATGTGTATGTGTATGTATATATATATATATATATGTGTATGTGTGTATATATGTATATGTGTGTATATATATATATATATATATATATATATATATATATATATATATATATATATATATATATATATATATATATATATATATATATATGTGTGTGTGTATATATATATATATATGTGTGTGTGTATATATATATATATATATATATATATATATATATATATATATATATATATATATATATATATATATATGTGTGTGTGTGTGTGTATTTATGTATATGTATATATGTGTGTGTGTATATATATATATATATATATATATATATATATATATATATATATATATATATATATATATATATATATATATATATATATATATATGTGTGTATATATGTGTATATGTATGTATATATATATATATATATATATATATATATATATATATATATATATATATATATATATATATATATATATATATATATATATATATATATATATATGAAGAGCAGGTGAGGCAGCAATATATACAGTTAAACAGGGAAGTTAAAAAGATAGTTAGAGAGTTGAAAAGAAAATACGAAGTTAGAATAGCAGGAGAAGCTAAAAAAAAATCCTAAAGGGTTTTATCAACATTATCAAACAAAATTTAAGGAAAAAGTCGGACCAATTGAAGTAGCCAATGGCCATATCACAGATGACGATAAAGTGATGTGTACATGTTTAAATGATTATTTCTTATCTGTATTTACAAATGAAAACTTGGAAAATATTCCGGAAGTAGAATCCATTTACAGAGACAGTCCCGATAATATACTTAGTTCAATAAATATTACGAGAGAGGAGGTAATAAAAGAAATAGATAAATTAAAGGCTCATAAATCTCCGGGACCTGATGGAATATATGCTAGAATATTAAAGGAATGCAAGGAAGAGCTTAGTTGTCCTCTAACTGCATTATTTAATAATTCAATAAAATTAGGATCGGTACCCATGGAGTGGAAATTGGCAGATGTGGTACCAATATTTAAAAAAGGAGAACGTGTTAAAAAGAATAATTATAGGCCGGTAAGTTTAACGTCAACAGTGGGTAAGATTCTAGAATCCATAATTGCAAATAAAATAAGGGCACATCTAGAATTACTCAGACTGATAAAACTTTCACAACACGGGTTTCTTAAGGGTTTTTCATGCCTTACAAACTTACTGTCTTTTTATTCAGAAGTTTACGAGGCAGTAGATTGTGGCAAAGAATATGATACAATATATCTAGATTTTAGCAAAGCTTTTGATAGAGTTCCTCACAAAAGATTAGTTAAAAAGCTGGAAGCTCATGGTATAGGAGGAGCTGTGCTCAGATGGATCAAACAATGGTTAAAAGACAGAAAACAGAGGGTTTGCATAAATGGAGAGAAATCAGAGTGGGGCTCGGTTACTAGCGGGGTACCACAAGGCTCGGTACTGGGTCCCCTATTATTCATCGTATATCTAAATGATCTGGATTCGGATATCAGTAGTAACCTAAGTAAATTCGCAGACGACACTAAAATAGGTAGAACTATAAATGGAAAAGAAGACATTCATGCTTTACAGGAAGATCTAAATAGATTATCTGAATGGTCGGACAAATGGCAAATGGAATTTAATGTTGAAAAATGTAAAGTAGATAAAATGGGTACTATAAAAGACAATACTAGTTATAAGCTAAATAACCATGAAATCATGAGTTCTCAGTGTGAAAGGGATTTGGGAGTTCTTGTTAGTAGTAGTCTTAAGCCAAGAGAGCAATGCACAGCAGTCAGAAATAAAGCAAACAGAATTTTAGGATTTATCTCAAGAAGCGTCAGCAATAGGACGGAAAAAGTTATTTTGCAGCTCTATCTTGCATTAGTTAGGCCCCATTTAGATTATGCTGTGCAATTCTGGTCACCCTATTATAGAATGGAAATTGAATCCTTGGAGAGAGTGCAGCGAAGAATGACCAAGATGATACACAATATCAGAAATCTACCATATGAGGACAGATTAAAAAAACTTAATCTACATTCTCTAGAGAGGCGAAGAGTTAGGGGGGATATGATTGAAGTGTATAAATGGTTTAAAGGGATTAACAAGGGAGATATTAATAAAGTTTTAAAAATTCATGATCAAACCAGAACTCGTAATAATGGATTTAAGCTTGATAAATTTAGGTTCAGAAGGGAAATTGGTAAAAATTGGTTTGGTAATAGAGTAGCTGATGCATGGAACAAGCTTCCTAGTATGATAGTAAATGCCAATACCTTAGACACCTTCAAATGTAGATTAGATAGACATATGACAGAGGTAGGGTGGGTATGAATAGGTTAGTGCTTATTAGAAAAATCATAAAAAGAAAAATAGAATAAATAAGTAGAGTAGAATAGAATAGGTTAGACATGCTGAAAATACAATTCAAAAATGGAGCTGCCTCGTGTGTGCCAGTAGGCATGTTGCAGTGTCCTCTATTCTTATGTTCTTATGTTCTTATAACAATTATAATGAAGTCGGTTAAAAAAAAAAAAAGCTATAAATATTCTCACCTGAAATCCTGTCTCTCAGTTTTAATGCCTGAAGTAGTCCATAGGCAATTTTGATACCTATAATTGTTGTACAAACAATTTAACGATATTAGGCAACACTTATACAACTTAAACACTCAAAACAAGTACGAAAGGCACACTCGGCCATAAATATCCGCGTCATTACATCTAATGAAGACATAATCCAATTAAGAAAAAAAATAGAGACCACATGCTTTCACATACAGAGAAACGTTGGTGATGGTTCTATATTAAAATTGCAAAGTAAAGCTTCATAATTATTTATGATCGGTTTTTCGTAAATTTTTATCTCTACCTAAATTATTGAAGCTATTTTTAGTTATCATATGATATTATCGTATGTATATAAGTTTTAGAGGGTATTGATATTATCAATTTTACTTTACTCATCTCACTTATTAATAGATATTTTCATACACATTTGTAATGGAGTGGTAATGTTTTACATAGTGTATAATATTTCTAAGTTAAGTTCTACCTTACATGTTTTCATGAGAAGCATTATTCCTTTTCTTATCTAATTCTAGTGAGAAGAAAAGTTATCTTTCTTTTTATTTTTCTCCTGAAAAACTCTGAGAGATGTACGACGACACCTGCAATTAACTCCAGGTATTTCCTATTATTTTCCGATATCCTACCCTTACTAACATAACCCTAACGCTATTTCTAATGCCGCTAAATAACATATATCATAGTGATAGTGTGATAATATATACGTCAGGTATATAATAACCGGCTAGTTCTAGCTTATTTAGCCTGTTCTAACTAGTTACCGTACAGATCCCAACTTAACACCACTGGGTTCATGCTCCATTTGTTGCCCATACAGGCAACCTATCTAACCCATAATGCAAGGGAACCGAAATACCTAACCTAACCTATTTCAATTGGCGACTGTATCACATATATGATTTAGTGTTAGTTATTAACTAAGATTATAGAACTATTAGCAGAGTGTGAAGAGCAAAAATTATTGGAATAAGGCCGACAGTAAGACTTA
>JAXCGZ010019497.1:2500-51244 GCA_037179515.1 Halocaridina rubra
CACTGATTGGAGCAGAGACTTGGAATGCAGGAGAGGATGAAATAAACAAGTTAATTGTTTTGGAGATGAAGTGTTTGAGAAGTATGATTGGTGTATATCGAATAGACAGAGTGAGAAATAAGGAGATCAGACAGAGAACGGGTGTTGAAATGAGGCTCTGGGATAGGTTATATCAGAGAGTGCTGAGTTGGTTTGGACACATAGAAAGGATGAGTGATGAACAAATAACAAAGAGAGTGTGGAGTGCAGAAACGGTTGGAGTAAGGCCAAAAGGATGACCTAGCATGAGATGGATGGATGGCGTGAAAAGGGCATTGGATGCACTTTGATTGGCAGTGGTGCAGGGAATAGAGGGTGAAAGAGATAGGAATGAGTGGAGGCAGATGGTATAATGGTGACACGGGCCAAAGGGATTTCTCGCACCTGCTAGGTCAGTGAACTGTGATGAACGGGTGTGAGGGAAGTTGCCATGTGATGAAGAGGTGAGGATAAACCAGCTGCAACTGTCTGGCCTCAGTGTAGAATATCCTTACCGCCTACCTTATGGGTGACCTAAGCAGAGTGGTAGGAGGAAATGTAGCATCTCTTTATCCCCAAGTAGCTAAGAGGAGTAGTTGAGTTATGTGTGGATCGTGGTGGAGAATTGTTTCTTGGCTCTGCTATCCCCCTTGCAAGGGGAATAAAGCCAAATATATATATATATATATATATATATATATATATATATATATATATATATATATATATATATATATATATATATATATATATATATATTATATATATATATATATATTTATTTATTTATTTATTTATATATATATATATATATATATATATATATATATATATATATATATATATATATATATATATATATATATATATATATATATAGTATATATATATATATATATATATATATATATAAATATATATATATATATATATATATATATATATATATATATATATATATATATATATATATATATATATATATATATATATATATATATATATATATATATATATATATATATATATATATATATATATATATATATATATATATATATATATATATATATATATATATATATATATATATATATATATATATATATATATATATATATATATATATTTATATAAATATACATATATATATATATATATATATATATATATATATATATATATATATATATATATATATATATATATATATATATATATATATATATATATATATATATATATATATATATATATATATATATATATATATATATATATATATATATATATATATATATATATATATATATATATATATATATATATATATATATATATATATATATATATATATATATATATATATATATATATATATATATATATATATATATATATATATATATATATATATATATATATATATATATATATATATATATATATATATATATATATATATATATATATATATATATATATATATATATATATATATATATATATATATATATATATATATATAAAGATAAAAAAGACAAAAAAATATGTTCAGTATAATATAAAACTATATCACCAAGAAAATAAATTCCACTGATTTTTTCTATAACAAAACATGTTCAACAACAGTGTTTTTTTTATATATATATAATTACGTCTCCTAACTCAGAAGATCCTCTGAATATACCCATTTAGATACACATTTACCTCCCCCCCCAAAAAAAAAAACAGGAAAAAGTATACATATTATTTAAATTCCCGGAAATAAATACATTTAAAACAAATTAATAAAATCTTAATCTAAAACATGTAATTACTAACAGTACATGAATTATATACTGAAAACATAATTCATGTCTTATGGCATTACAAAAGAAAAAAAAGACCAAGTTAGGATAGGTTAAGCAAGGGTAGGTTAGTTTCATTGTTTGCGTTGTGAATATGCACTGACCTTCTACCTATGATTGTTTAACATATGAATCTCTACTGGGATCTTCTTGCATGTGAGATTTTTCCAGCCAAGATTGTGACTTTTTAGCTATTTTTTTTTTGCTGTGATCTTTTTCCGTTCACGAAATACACACGTGAAATGCGTTTATTCACGTATATGGATTGGTTACGGAAAATACACTAACTGTAAAACAGATCATTAGATAAATACATAAAAATAACGAGAGTGTACCTTACATTCCATAGATAATTATTCAAAGTGCATAAATAAGCGAGAGAGAGAGAGAGAGAGAGAGAGAGAGAGAGAGAGAGAGAGAGAGAGAGGAGAGAGAGAGAGAGAGAGAGAGAGAGAGAGAGAGAGAGAGAGAGAGAGAGAGAGAGAGAGAGAGAGAGAGAGAGAGAGAGATTCTCCCATCATTTCTAAATAGAAAATTTTATAAAACAACAAACAAAACAAACAAACATTTATTTCCATTTGTCACTGGCTATTCTTTTACAAAAATAAGAGTACACTTATAACTAGATATGTAATTGAACTGATAAGTAAGAGGTTAATACATACAGTGAACAGAATAATATCTTTTTTAGAAAATGAAGAGTACCTTGAGTTAACAGATGCATATACAACTTATAATAACAATAATCATACTGTAATAAAAGTGTTAACAATAATGTCAATAATAATGTAGATATAATAACAATCGATACTGGAACATTATTATCGGCATCATCACATGTTTGTATTCCTTACAATGAGAATAATTAGTTCTTAACTTAAAGATAAAAGAAGGTGATATCAATTTACATATAGAATGGTTAGAGTTAAGGGAAATTGCATTAAATCATTAAGATTAATTAGTGTGTGAGCAGTAACTATATGTCCAAAAGAAAACTATATAGTTTGCCTTTGAAAGTTGTGAAGGAGGATGAATTTTTAAGATGTCCTGGAACATTGTTCCAGAGTGTTGGCCATTTAATTGTGATCATCTTTGAACCTGCATCTCTGTTTGTTCTCTGAATAAAGGGTTCACTACTCTGTCTTGCGTTGGTTCCCCTTATAACCCTGAAAGTTTTGAAATTAAATAGCCAATTTGAATAATGGTGGTTCAAAAGTTTGTATACAAAAACGTAAATAGCATAGGCAACCTTGTTTTCTGCCACCCAAGTTTTTTGAGAGCTGCTGTGGTGTGGTCCTATTTTCTTATTCCTCCCAGGGCTACTCAAGCTACAAAATTAAAAAGCTTCTGTATTCTATATATCTGAGTCTTATTTGTAGCTCCCCATACAGTTGTACAATAATTAATGTGACTTAGAACTAAAGATTTAACAACCGTTCTTCTAGTGGTAGTCTCAAAGTTGTCTTTTGTACATGATAAGTACATTAGTGTCCCTGTTACCCTTTTACATACTTTATCTATATGAGAATCAGCAACATGTAGTTAGCAAAGTGAATGTCTATATTTTTGACTGTTTTGCTAGGTGTAATGATACTGCCACAAAAATTAGTTGTTGTCTTTTCTGGAATTTGTGTTATATGGTGCCTTGAACCAATAAACATGCATTGTGTTTTACTTTCGTTAATTAACAACCCAATTTCTTGAAGGTAGATTTTAATTTTTGTCAGAGTCTTTTCCGCTTATAAGGTTAGCTCTGGGAGATTATTAATATCACCACTAAGGGGTAGCTGAGAGTCACCTGCATATTGTACAACTAGATAGTCACAAATGAAACAAGATAGATAATTTACGTATATGGAGAAGAAGATAGGACCAAGGACTGATCCCTGCGGAAAATCAAATGATAAAGGTTGTAGACATCGAACGATAAAAAGAAGTGTGTCGTGTTCCAAGTTGCATCGGCTTTGTTCTCTGCTACACTCTGAACCGTTTCTTATAAGTTATCAAGGAAAACTGATATACTTGCACAAAAAAATTGCTCTCGTAAAGATATTATGGAGGAGTAAGTGATCCGGTTCTTGACGGTGTATGGAAACATATTTTCTCGACGACAGTGCTCCAAGCTTCGCAGAAATGAGACCAAAATCTGATGAAGGACTCTGGGTTTGATTATTTCCGAACGAACAGATTGGCCCTGAAATTTATGGAAACTCAGCCCCCCCCCCCCCAACACACTGAAACAGAGAGTCCAGGTTAAAAAGAACTTGAGGCTGATCGGTATTAAAGGACAAGTTAGTGATATATCTGCAAGAAGTTTTGAAGGATCTTGAGTTCGACACTGATCTCTTCAAGTCGCTACTCTAATGATACCCTTCAAGATTTCAGCTGTGCGATGTGAATGACGCTTCCATAAAATGATTATAATCATAAGCCAAGCAACATGCTCAGCTGGAAAAAGTCAAAGACTACACACACACACACACACACACACACACACACACACACACACACACACACACACACACACACACACACACACACACACACACACACACACACACACAAATATATACATCTGGTCTTGAGAATGAACTGAATCGTTTGGTGATTGAGTTTGGTTGGGTGTGTGGAAGAAGGAAGTTGCTGGTGAATATTAGTAAAAGTTAAGTCATGATATGTACGAGGAGTGTTAATGTTGCTAGATTGAATGTAGGAGTGAATGAGGAGGTGCTTGAAGAAGTTGAAAGTCTTAACTATCTGGGGTCACACGTATCAAGGAATGGATTAGTGGATGCAGGGGTGAGTCATAGAATGAATGAAGCGAAGAAATGTCTTTGTGGGTTGAAAAGTGTGATGAGAAATAGGTATTTGGGAATTAATGCATAAAGAAGGATATATAAAGGTGTGAGTTAACCGACAGCACTGATTGGAGCAGAGACTTGGAATGCAGGAGAGGATGAAATAAGCAAGTTAATTGTTTTGGAGATGAAGTGTTTGAGAAGTATGATTGGTGTATATCGAATAGACAGAGTGAGAAATAAGGAGATCAGACAGAGAACGGGTGTTGAAATGAGGCTCTGGGATAGGTTATATCAGAGAGTGCTGAGTTGGTTTGGACACATAGAAAGGATGAGTGATGAACAAATAACAAAGAGAGTGTGGAGTGCAGAAACGGTTGGAGTAAGGCCAAAAGGATGACCTAGCATGAGATGGATGGATGGCGTGAAAAGGGCATTGGATGCACTTTGATTGGCAGTGGTGCAGGGAATAGAGGGTGAAAGAGATAGGAATGAGTGGAGGCAGATGGTATAATGGTGACACGGGCCAAAGGGATTTCTCGCACCTGCTAGGTCAGTGAACTGTGATGAACGGGTGTGAGGGAAGTTGCCATGTGATGAAGTGGTGAGGATAAACCAGCTGCAACTGTCTGGCCTCAGTGTAGAATATCCTTACCGCCTACCTTATGGGTGACCTAAGCAGAGTGGTAGGAGGAAATGTAGCATCTCTTTATCCCCAAGTAGCTAAGAGGAGTAGTTGAGTTATGTGTGGATCGTGGTGGAGAATTGTTTCTTGGCTCTGCTATCCCCCTTACAAGGGGAATAAAGCCAGATATATATATATATATATATATATATATATATATATATATATATATATATATATATATATATATATATATATATATATATATATATATATATATATATATATATATATATATATATATATATATATATATATATATATATATATATATATATATATATATATAATATATATATATATATATATATATATATATATATATATATATATATATATATATATATATATATATATATATATATATATATATATATATATATATATATATATATATATATATATATATATATATATATATATATATATATATATATATATATATATATATATATATATATATATATATATATATATATATATATATATATATATATATATATATATATATATATATATATATATATATATATATATATATATATATATATATATATATATATATATATATATATATATATATATATATATATATATATATATATATATATATATATATATATATATATATATATATATATATATATATATATATATATATATATATATATATATATATATATATATATATATATATATATATATATATATATATATATATATATATATATATATATATATATATATATATATATATATATATATATATATATATATATATATATATATATATATATATATATATATATATATATATATATATATATATATATATATATATATATATATATATATATATATATATATATATATATATATATATATATATATATATATATATATATATATATATATATATATATATATATATATATATATATATATATATATATATATATATGATGTGTCATCTAGTCATCCATCCCCCTAGTCTGCTTGGGAGCGTACTGGGGAGTTCGTGCCGCCAAAATCTCGTTGGTGGCGCGTTCCCTGAAGCCAGACCTAGAAGTCGGGAGGGCCAAAGGCCTGCCAAAAATCTTGCTGCTGTAGTAGACAGGCAGCGGCGGCCGATTACTCCCGCAAAACCCTAGAGGTTTCCCACACGAGGGCGCGGCGGCGCACTCTTGGCCATCCCATCATCATCCTTAGCCCAGCAGGGGCTTTGCCATTGAGCGGTTGGTTGGAGACGATAATAAGGAGCACATGGGGCCTTTTATATTTGTGCCCTGTGGGGCGGGCATAATATCAAAGAATAGCCTCACCGTATTCCCTGCGTGTCGTAAAAGGCGACTAAAAGTGGACGGGGCGGGGGGACTGGGAATCCCCCCCCCTTGTATCAACCTCCTGCGAGGCGTCAACGAAGAGGGGGAGTAGAGGGGAGAATAACTTCTCCCCAAACTTTCCTTTCTTGACGTCGGCTACCCCCCAATTTAAGGGGGAAACAGCCACGGTATATGTATATATATATATATATATATATATATATATATATATATATATATATATATATATATATATATATATATATATATATATATATATATATATATATATATATATATATATATATATATATATATATATATATTTTTATATATATATATATATATATATATATATATATATATATATATATATATATATATATATATATATATATATATATATATATATATATATATATATTATATATATATATATATATATATATATATATATATATATATATATTTTTATATATATATATATATATATATATATATATATATATATATATATATATATATATATATATATATATATATATATATTATATATATATATATATATATATATATATATATATATATATATATATATATATATATATATATATATATATATATATATATATATATATATATATATATATGTATATATATATATATATATATATATATATATATATATATATATATATATATATATATATATATATATATATATATATATATATATATATATATATATATATATATATATATATATATATATATATATATATATATATATATATATATATATATATATATATATATATATATATATATATATATATATATATATATATATATATATATATATAAAGATAAAAAAGACAAAAAAATATGTTCAGTATAATATAAAACTATATCACCAAGAAAATAAATTCCACTGATTTTTTTCTATAACAAAACATGTTCAACAACAGTGTTTTATATATATATATATATATATATATATATATATATATATATATATATATATATATATATATATATATATATATATATATATATAATTACGTCTCCTAACTCAGAAGATCCTCTGAATATACCCATTTAGATACACATTTACCTCCCCCCCCAAAAAAAAAACAGGAAAAAGTATACATATTATTTAAATTCCCGGAAATAAATACATTTAAAACAAATTAATAAAATCTTAATCTAAAACATGTAATTACTAACAGTACATGAATTATATACTGAAAACATAATTCATGTCTTATGGCATTACAAAAGAAAAAAAAGACCAAGTTAGGATAGGTTAAGCAAGGGTAGGTTAGTTTCATTGTTTGCGTTGTGAATATGCACTGACCTTCTACCTATGATTGTTTAACATATGAATCTCTACTGGGATCTTCTTGCATGTGAGATTTTTCCAGCCAAGATTGTGACTTTTTAGCTATTTTTTTTTTTGCTGTGATCTTTTTCCGTTCACGAAATACACACGTGAAATGCGTTTATTCACGTATATGGATTGGTTACGGAAAATACACTAACTGTAAAACAGATCATTAGATAAATACATAAAAATAACGAGAGTGTACCTTACATTCCATAGATAATTATTCAAAGTGCATAAATAAGCGAGAGAGAGAGAGAGAGAGAGAGAGAGAGAGAGAGAGAGAGAGAGAGAGAGAGAGAGAGAGAGAGAGAGAGAGAGAGAGAGAGAGATTCTCGCATCATTTCTAAATAGAAAATTTTATAAAACAACAAACAAAACAAACAAACATTTATTTCCATTTGTCACTGGCTATTCTTTTACAAAAATAAGAGTACACTTATAACTAGATATGTAATTGAACTGATAAGTAAGAGGTTAATACATACAGTGAACAGAATAATATCTTTTTTAGAAAATGAAGAGTACCTTGAGTTAACAGATGCATATACAACTTATAATAACAATAATCATACTGTAATAAAAGTGTTAACAATAATGTCAATAATAATGTAGATATAATAACAATCGATACTGGAACATTATTATCGGCATCATCACATGTTTGTATTCCTTACAATGAGAATAATTAGTTCTTAACTTAAAGATAAAGGAAGGTGATATCAATTTACATTAGAATGGTTAGAGTTAAGGGAAATTGCATTAAATCATTAAGATTAATTAGTGTGTGAGCAGTAACTATATGTCCAAAAGAAAACTATATAGTTTGCCTTTGAAAGTTGTGAAGGAGGATGAATTTTTAAGATGTCCTGGAACATTGTTCCAGAGTGTTGGCCATTTAATTGTGATCATCTTTGAACCTGCATCTCTGTTTGTTCTCTGAATAAAGGGTTCACTACTCTGTCTTGCGTTGGTTCCCCTTATAACCCTGAAAGTTTTGAAATTAAATAGCCAATTTGAATAATGGTGGTTCAAAAGTTTGTATACAAAAACGTAAATAGCATAGGCAACCTTGTTTTCTGCCACCCAAGTTTTTTGAGAGCTGCTGTGGTGTGGTCCTATTTTCTTATTCCTCCCAGGGCTACTCAAGCTACAAAATTAAAAAGCTTCTGTATTCTATATATCTGAGTCTTATTTGTAGCTCCCCATACAGATGTGCAATAATTAATGTGACTTAGAACTAAAGATTTAACAACCGTTCTTCTAGTGGTAGTCTCAAAGTTGTCTTTTGTACATGATAAGTACATTAGTGTCCCTGTTACCCTTTTACATACTTTATCTATATGAGAATCAGCAACATGTAGTTAGCAAAGTGAATGTCTATATTTTTGACTGTTTTGCTAGGTGTAATGATACTGCCACAAAAATTAGTTGTTGTCTTTTCTGGAATTTGTGTTATATGGTGCCTTGAACCAATAAACATGCATTGTGTTTTACTTTCGTTAATTAACAACCCAATTTCTTGAAGGTAGATTTTAATTTTTGTCAGAGTCTTTTCCACTTATAAGGTTAGCTCTGGGAGATTATTAATATCACCACTAAGGGGTAGCTGAGAGTCATCTGCATATTGTACAACTAGACAGTCACAAATGAAACAAGATAGATAATTTACGTATATGGAGAAGAAGATAGGACCAAGGACTGATCCCTGTGGAAAATCAAATGATAATTTTTTTCCAGTAGAGATAATGCTGTTAAAACAGATAGACTGTCTGTGATTAGATATATTCTCTAAACCAGGTCGGGTCAATATATAGGTTAGTATATTTATTAACAAGAATATCATGGCTTACACTGTCGTAGGCTTTTGATAAGTTTAGTGGTTCCAACAGCAGCAGAGGTGTGTGGCAGGACAAGTGGTAGACAACAGCAAGAAAAAGAAACATGGTGGTGGAATCAAGCTATTCAAACGGCTGTGAAGGAGAAGAGTATAGCCAGAAGAACCTGGGAAGAAAATAACAACCACCAACCAAGAGAAGAGTACAGACGAACAAAGAGAGTAGCAAAGAGAATGGAAGCCATTGCAAAGGGAGAAGCAAAGAGAGAGTGGTATGAGATGATGGGAACACCAGAGGGAGAAAAGATGATTTACAAAATTGCAGAATCGAGAGGAAAAAAACAGGCAGGACGTAGGAGAAACAGGAATCATAAAATATGAAAATGGAAATATCCTAATAGAGGGAGAAGTCAAGAGAAGGTGGAAAGAATATTTTTCACACCTCTTAAACACTGAAAACGATTGTGAAAAACTAGAAACTGTCCCTCCAGTAGAAGGACCAGTAGCAAACATCAGTGAAAGTGAAGTAGAAAATGCTATAAAGAAAGGAAAATTAAATAAAGCTGCAGGAAAGTCAGAGATAACAAAAGAAATGATCAAAGCTTTGGAAAATCTAGGAAAAGAGTGGGTGCATACACTGTTGGATTAGATCTGGGATGAAGAGGAAATGTCAAGGGACTAGAATGATAGTTGGATGATTAAAATATATAAACAGAAAGGAGATGTGTTAGATTGTGGGAACTACAGACAGGGGAATAAAGCTTTTGGAGCATGTATTTAATATACTGGAAAGATTAGTAGGAGGAAGGCTGAGAGTCTTGATAGATATACATGAACAGCAGTTTGGATTTATGAAAGGAAAGAGCACAATGGATGCAATTTTTATAGTACGTCAAGTCCAAGAAAAGTATTTAGAAGGAAACAGAAAAGTTTACATGTGCTTTGTGGATCATGCAAAGGCGTATGATAGGGTACCGAGAAGAGTGGTGTATTGGTGTTTGAGAAAGAGAGGAGTACCAGAGAAGTTAGTAAGAATAGTGAAGATGATGTATGAGGGGGCAGGAACCACCTTACAGACAAAGTATGGGGAGACTGAGTCATTCCCTGTGGAGGTCGGCCTCTATCAGGGATCAGTTCTGAGTCCGTTCTTGTTCCTCGTTATTATCGACACTTTGACAGGAGAGTTAAGAAATAATAAAGAGCTGTGGGAACTGGTGTTTACCGATGATTTAGTCATTATAGCAGACAAAGAAGATGAACTGCAAGAAAGGTTTTTAACATGGAAAAGGACCCTCGAAAAGAAAGGATTGAAAATAAACCCAGGAAAGACAGAGCTAAGGAATAGGTAAACCTCCAAATGGAAGATGGTACAGTGCTAAGTCAGAGCAGTGAGTTTAACTACTTGGGATCAGCATTAACAGAGGAGGCAGGTACTGAGAAAGCAGTGTGACAGAGAGTGAGGGAAGAATGGCGAAAATGGAAAGAAGTGACTGGAGTTATCTTAGACAAGAAAATGCCGCTAAAACTCAGAATGAAGATCTACAAGACAGTGGTCAGGCCTGTACTGCTATACAGAGCAGAAGCTTGGTCACTTAGGAGGAGAGAGGAGGGACTGTTGGAGAGAACAAAAATGAGGATGGTTAGATGGATTGCTGGAATATCATTACTGGAGAGGAGGGAGAGTCGAGATATAAGAAGAATGTGTGGAATTTGTAATGTCAGAGAAAAGGCTAGGGAAGCTCGTCTGAGATACTATGGCCATGTAGTAAGAAGAGGGGAAGAGGAACCAATCAGGAGAGCTAAGAACATGCCAGTGATAAGGAGAAGGAGTGTGGTGGCGCCAGCGGATCAGATAGATGGACGTGGTGGGGAGGGATATGGTTGAAGTTGGATTGGAAGAGGGAGATGCAAGGGATAGGAACAAGTGGAGGAAGTTGACTCGAGCGGCCAACCCTGCTATTCAGTGGGATTAATAAGGTCGAAGAAAGAGGAAGAAGAGGCTTAGGATAAGTTTAATAATACAAGCAGAGAAATTTTTTTTTATCTATTTTATTGTAAATTCTATTAGTAACTCTGAGAAGTGAAGTTTTCATCGAGAGTTTCGGTCTAAACCCATGTTGATTAAGATAAAATAATGCTAATAACCAAAGAATATATATATATATATATATATATATATATATATATATATATATATATATAATATATATATATATAATTAATATATATATATATAATATATATTTATAATACTATCTTAAAAATAAGAAAAAAAAATAGGATGAGTAAATGAATGTTTTATGAGTAAGATGTTGTGCCTGAATAATGATGAATACAAGGTATGATATCTAAATAAATGACCTTTTTTTTAATTATATTGTCAAGTTTTTTTCATTTTTATAAACAATGCAAAATATTATATTTTGTTGCCTAAATGTTAATTAGTTTTATTCTTTTTGTTGCAAGGTTGAAGTTGTGTTCTGGGTTATATTAATATATTTGTAAAGAGTCCAAAGCTGTCTTTCAATTCTCCCTCTACAAAAAGTGGTGACCTCCGGAGTGACCCGCCAAGAAAACTAGAGCCAGCTTCCCAAGATTTTTGGTAAAGAAGAGACTTCCAGCCGTGCCGGATTCTGTAGACGAAGATTCAGGAATTTTGTCAATGGAATTGTAATAGAACTCTCACCTGTCTCAAGAAATTCTATCACTGGGGAAGGTATAAAATGTCACGGTCAAGCCAGACTATAAATTCAAACTCCTAGCTTAAGGCGTTCATTCATATGGACTTTTTTTTTTTATTGCTGATACAGTACTTCCTTTGCTCGGTTTTGATTTTCTTGAAAATTTTGGCCTTTCCATTGATTGAAAAATGAGACTAATTATTGACAGTAGTACAGAAAGAAAAATAAGTCAATGTCTCCTTGTCTCGATCATCTGTTAATGTAGTTATTAATGAAGTCCAGACACCTCCAAATATTGAAATATTGCTGAATAACTATCCCTATGTTACCTCTCTTCATGATAATAAAGATGCAGTCTATTGTAGGGTGCATCATAGAATAGAAACAGGTAATAACCCTCCCGTATTTGCAAAGACACGTCAACTAGGTGAGGAAAAATTTAAGGCTGCTCAAAAAGGATTCCGTGCACTCCAAAGCTCAGGCATCACTGTGCCATTTAAAAGTGAGTGGAGTTCTCCTTTACACCTAGTCCCTAAGAGTAATGGTGAATTCCGCTCTTGTGGTGAGTATAGAGCTCTAAACTCCACTACAATAATAAACCAATACCCTATTCCAGTACCAAGTCTTTTTCACCTAAAATTTGTTTCTCTAAGATCAGATTATGGTACACCCTGATGATGTCCCAAAAACAGCTATACTTACCCCTTTTGGGTTATTTGAGTTTCATTATATGCCCTTTGACCTCCGTAACGCAGCAGCGACTTTTCAAAGAGTAATGGGCAAGGTATTCTCGAACATAACGTGTATTTGTATACTTGGATCCAGATATTGAATAAGCCCATTTAAGGATCTTAAAATAGTATTTGAGATCCTTAACAAGTGCAATCTTAGAGTTTCTTTGAATAAATGTGTATTTCATGTTAAATAACTTGACCTTTTAGGATTCAGTGTCAGTGCAGATGGTTTTCGGCCTTTATCAAATAAGATTCATGAATTGTTAGAATTTCCTTACCCAACTGATTCAAAGAGTTTACACCGACTGTTGGGCATGATAGGTTTTTATAGGAAATTAATGCCTAAATATGCCTCAGTTATCTTACCTTTAAAAGAATGTTAAGATTGAAGCCAAATCACAAATCATTAGATTTAACTGAAATGGAAAAGCAATCTTTTGATGACATTAAGGAAGTTCTGTCTAACCTTAAAGCTCTTACACACATACAAACAGGTTATACCCATTTTCAGTTAGCAACTGACAGTCAGTATGCTGTAGGAGCTGCACTCCATCAAGTGGTTAAAGAACAACCTATAGCTGTGGGATTTTTCTCAAAGAACTTTCCCAATCACAAAGAAAATATTCTACGTTTGATAGGCAGCTTCTCGCTGCGTTTTTAGCAGTATTATATTTCCGTCCTCAAATTGAAGGCCATTATGTATTATTGTTAACAGACCATAAACCACTTTGCAGTGCTTTAAAAAGCATTAATCCATCTACATCTGATAGACAACAAACACATTTATCTATCTTAACAGAATATCTTGCCAATGTTAGTTATATAAGAGGTTCACATAACATTGTGGCCGACTTCCTTTTGCGACATGTTAACACAGTTATGTTAGATGTTTGTGATATACCTGAAATTGTGGATGTTCAGTTTCCAGATGAAAATACCCAGTCATACTCTGATAGGGTAACAATCTTTCCAATTACTAAATGAAGAAAAGAATGTATTTTGTGATATCTCTACACCATTCCCTTCACCTTTTATACCAGAATCCCTAAATATGTCAATTTTTAATAGTCTACATAGCTTATCTCAACCTGGTGTAAAGTCAACCCTTAAATTGGTAAAATCTAGGTATTTTTGGCCTAATATGGACCAATCCATCAGAAAATGGTGCAGAGAGTGCAAGGCTTGTCAACAGTCCAAGATTCACCGCCATACTAAGAGTGCTATAAGTAACTTCAATTTACCCTCATCACGTTTTCAAATGGTACATCTAGATATCGTAGGTCCCCTTCCCCCAGTTCAAAATCCTTCAGACCCATATATTACTCCATATAAGTATTTATTGACGTTCATTAATCGAGCCAGTCGTTGGATAGAAATACAACCATTGGCAGATATCACTGCCCAGACTGTAGCGAAAGCTTTCATACATGCATGGATATCACGATTTGGAGTTCCCCTCCATGTCATTACAGATTGCGGTTCTCAGTGTGAGAGTGAAATGTTTTAAGAACTCTCATCAGTTGCAGGATTCCAAAGGTTAAAAACAACCACTTATCATCCCCAGCCTAATGGGAAAATATAGCGTACTCATAGAACTATTTAATTAGCTCTTATGGCAAGAAAAGAAAATTGTTTACAATTCCTACCTATTATTCTTCTTGGTATTCGTAATACTCCTAATGAACATGGATTTCCCCATTCAGTGCTTTTACTGGTACCTCACTTTTATTACCAAAACTGATGGTAGACACAAGCAATACTAATACTAGTGATTTAACAAATTCATCTGTTAAGAACTTTGGCAAAGAAATGCCCAAATTAGCTGGTGGTAGGAGCCATGGTCTTCCAAAGACTTTCATTCCTAATCATTTAGAAAGCTGTGATAAAGTATGGTTGTGAGTTGATAGAGTCAGGAAATCTTTGGAAGCCCCATACTCAGGACCATATAAGGTTATTAAGCGCATGTCTAAACATTTTCTTATAAAATTGTCTGATGGTGCACTTGTTGTGTTTCTATTGATCGCTTGATCGCAAGTAATCAACTCTGATGCAGTGCCTGAACCAAGTACTGTTGAACTACTAGAACATAGTCAAATACAGCGTGATGTAGATAGTGATATTAACAATTATGGTGATAACCAAGGCTGTGTAAATCCTGATTCTCAGAACATTGTTCCTCCTACAATGCAACATCTTCATCAGGTAGAAATTTTTTTTTAGAGTAGTAACGATTATTTCTATTATTAGCTTCGCTCTTGGGAAGGAACTATTGTAGAGAATATACATTTTAATTATGTTACCCATGTATAGTATACGTTTTCATTATTACAAATTGCGTAGTATTCTTTGTCTCAGCTGTTTTGTTTTGATTGAAAGAGGAGGTCGTGCAATATGCTTGAAGTGAGAAGTTGGTGACATAGATTTGTAATTAATTATTGAAAGAAAACATATAAAAGGCAAATTCAGGTGATAAAAACAATACAGATTGTAATTCAGAATTAATATGGTGCTTTAGTTTTTATGCTGTATTAAGACAAAGTGTGTTTGTTGGGCTAGCCAGGTGCTGCTTCACCGGCATGTGACCAATGAAAAACGAGTGAGCCTAGCTTAACCTAGTGTAATTGAACGTTGAAAATGTGAAAGCTGATAAATAGAAAATTTGGTTAGAAAATATAATTATTTTTTCAGAGATATTGATAAAATAATGTCGTAAACCAATGAATATACATAATAATACAATCTTAAAAAATAAAAAAAAATCAAATAGGGTGAGTAAATTAATGTTTTATAAATAAGATGTTGTGCCTGAATAATGATGAATATTATATATAATATCTAAATAAATTATCCTTTTTTGTATGATATTGTCAAGTTGTAGTTTCATTTTTATAAACTATACAAAATATATATTTTTTTTTTGTGATCTCTAAATGTTAATTAGTTTTATTCTTTTGGCTGCGGGGTTTAAGTTGTATTCTGGTTTATATTAATACATTCATCAAGGGGCCAAAGATGTCTCAATTTACCCTCTCTAAGTGTTTCTCAAACGTTGCGCCCAAGCGCTCTGGTGCGCTCTGAAAGGTAGCCATGGGTGTCCTAAGTTAACAGAGGAGTAATTTCTGAATCATTTATATGTTTGAAAAATAAACAGTATTATTAAAATGCTAAAGACACCAAGCACGTGACTTCCATATCTGAGTCAGGTCTTCGTCATCTGATCATTTAATCTTGATGCTTAATTCCCTAATCTTTAAGAAGGAATGGCTAATTGTTTCCCTTTTCCCTTCCTCAAGGGATTTAAGTCAATTATTATCGCCGTCTCTTAAACAATAGCAGATTCTGTATAAATCCCTTTAACTGAAAACTGTCCCTCTAATCTTTGGGAATACTAAACGTGAAATGACTTTTTGAATCAATTTTCTCCTCAAGCCAACTGGTGATGTTTTCCAACTCTTAAACGTTACTCCAACACGTCCCCTGTACTGGTTTCATGCTATGTAAAGTGCATAATTAGATCAAAATTTTATTTTCAAATATTGTATCTTTAATTCCAGTTATGAATAAATGACATGCAACAGTAATTTTATGCTTTAGTTCTGATATTTGAGTTTCTCATATGAAATACTTTTTTTTTTAAGTGGTTCTCTAAGAAAAACCAAGATGAATTCGTAAATGCAGTTAATATTGGAATTCTTATTATGTGGTGAAAGCATAGTCTTCATCTGACACATGTTTATTTACAATAATAAAGAAAAAGATAATGGCTGTTCAAACCATTTCATAATAAGTCATGCAATATATATATATATATATATATATATATATATATATATATATATATATATATATATATATATATATATATATATATATATATATATATATATATATATATATATATATATATATATATATATATATATATATATATATATATATACACAAGTACACACATATATAAGTACATATATAGATACTATACCAGTTTATATATATATATATATATATATATATATATATATATATATATATATATATATATATATATATATATATATATATATATATATATATATATATATATATATATATATATATATATATATATATATATATATATATATATATATATATATATATATATATATATATATATATATATATATATATATATATATATTCAAAGACTTCTTTGTTAGTTTCCAATTTCCAAAGGTCATCGCTAATTTTTCCTTATCAAATTTTAAAGTGCTCCCCTCCCCAAAATGTTAGTTATTTTACAATTCTACAAGTGCGGCCTGAAGTAAGGAAAAATAAAAAAAAAAACACCGCATTAATACAAAAAGATTAAACAAAAAAAAAAACGTGATGATGGGTGGGTTTTATCCAAGTGAGAATTTGAGAGTTCTCTGCCTCTCATAGTTAATTGTCTTGACTTCAGCTATCGACAAACAAGAGCCATAATTCCCCTGATTAGCAGGACGTCTGAGTAAAAAGCACAATACTTTGACTCTCTGTAGGAAGAAAATACAAAGGAGTGGTTTCCCAGTCTCTTCACTCAGCCCCATTCAATCGATGTTACGACACGCAAGGGAACATGTAGGAGGTATCCTTTACATCGTACTCTGGATTTTCTTCATTCATGCGCCATGAATGAGGGACCATAAATGCCGCCTCCCTTCCTGTATCGTATGTTTCGATTAAATGGGGTGGAGAGGGGGACTGGGAAGCCCCCTTTTTATTTTCCGATTGCGAGATAAAAGCTGTGCTCTGACTAGGCCACAACCCAATTACAAGAAGAACTGTGGCCTTTGTATATAAACAGGCATACTCTATTATATTCATTACAAACAAAGATTGATAAATATACAAACATATGCATAAATAGATAAATATATAAAGATAAATAAATAAATGTTAAGAATAATTAAATGAATAATTAAATACACTAATGAATGAATGAATAAATGAATGAATGAATAAAGACGGTAAGAATGAGAACCAGTGTCACTATACTGAAGAAACATTATTAATACCTTTTTTTTTAGTCTTTTTCTTGGGGAGACAATATTAAAACTCGCCACACGTTCGATAGGATAGGAAATAAGTTAACGAGAGAGAGAGAGAGAGAGAGAGAGAGAGAGAGAGAGAGAGAGAGAGAGAGAGAGAGAGAGAGAGAGAGAGAGAGAGAGAGAGAGAGAGAGAGAGAGAGAGAGAGAGAGAGAGAGAGCATTGGTTTTAAGACCGGATGAGTCTTTCTAACTTAATGAACAGTTACTCTACTAACCGACATACTTTACAAGTTTCATAATTTGCAAGTGTGTATTTACTTAATTTTGCTTACGGGAAAGAGCCCCAAGTTCGTAACTTTACGTCTCCTGGTCGGTTCTATTTTGTTCTTAGTGATACTTGTCATACTTGTCCTTAAAACTATGGATTGAATTAGCATTAACTACCTCCTCGCTTAGCGAACTCCAATTATCAACCACTATTACCTCATCATAACATTCTAATAAATTTGTTACTGTTGATCAAACTTCTCTGAAGCCATGTTGTCTTACTGACAAAAAGTTGAAGGATTCCAAGTGAAGAGAGATATGTTTCCTTAGTAGTTCCTCCATAACTTTGCAAACTATGCTGGTCAAGGAAACAGGTCTATAGTTTAGAGCCATATCCCTCCTTCCCTTTTTGAAGGTCGGGTATCACGTTTGTTTGTTTCCAGCATCTGGGAATTTCCCTGACTCCAGCAACTTTTCAAATATGATACTTAGTGACGCTGATATTGAATCTGCGCATGTTTTAAGTACATAAGGGGATATACCATCAGGACCTGTAGCTTTATGGGCATCTAACTCCATCAGCACTTTGCATATCTCAGTGGCTGAAAGGATGATGTTCTCTACTAATGGCCTGTGAGCTTCTAGCTCTGCAATCTGAGGGGGTGGGGTATTTTCTGCTGTAAATACTGACTTAAACTTCGTTTTCAATTTTTTGTAGATCTCTTCATCCGTCCCAGTGATAATTTCATCTGCTTTCTTAAGCTTTAAAACCTGTTCTTTTACCTTCAGTTTTCCTCTAATAAAGCTGTGGAAAAGTTAGGGATTTTCTTTAGCCTTCCTGTGATTTCCCTTTCATAGTATCTTTATGCCTCTCTTCTTTTACTTAGGCAATCATTTCTTGCTCTTTTATAGGTCTGCCAGGCATTTATGTTTTTTCCCCTCCCATACCTTTTCCAGCATGTGTCTCACCACTCCTTAGCTTTTTTACACTCATTATCGAACCATTTCTTTCTGGGATGAATTACACCTACTTTTGTGACAGGTATGCAGCAATCTACTATCTTCCACCATTTCTCACAAAAGATACTGTACATTTCTTGTAGAGATTTGTGGTTAATTAATGTCTTCCAGTCAATAACTTCAAAAGCTCATTCATATTGATGTAATCTACATTCGGATAGTTCCTCCTCTTGTCCTCGGTGCATCTACTCTCAGGCAGAAACTCTTCAATAATATACTCCATCAAAAACACAAAGTGGTCACTCTTTCCAATTGGTGATTCATACTCAATTTTTTCAATATTCAAGACGTTATCTGTTAATACTAGATCTAGTAGCGATAGGTCTTCCCCACCCCTGGCCCTCGTTGGTTCCAGTACATGTTGGTGTAGGAAATTCCCTTGTACGCATTTTAGGAATCTTCTTCCAAATGAGTCCTCACCACTGTGTGGGTCAAGATTCATCCAATCTATCTCTTTATGATTAAAATCTCCCATAATCAAAATCCTACATTTTCTCTCCTGTGCAGTGTTAACAAGTGAGTTTATGACTTCAGTAGTACCTATATGACTTTCCTCATAAACTTCTAGCCTATGTTGGTTCCTTGTTGGGTTAGCTACAGTAGTTATTATAATGCTCTCTGACTCATTATTTATGCGAGCAACAAGAAATTTCTTGAACTCACTATCTATAGCAAAGTTTATTTATTCAACCTGAATCCTTTCACTTATGAGCAGTGCTATCCCTCCACCAGTCCTCTCAGATCATTCAACCTTTAATATTTTGAAGCCCTTAGGAAACAGTGTGACACTGTTTATGTCCTCACTCAACTTAGTCTCTGTAACTGCTACTATATCTGCCTTACTGTTGTGAATCCTAGCTTTTAATTCTATTGCATTACCGGCTAATTCATCAGCATTTGTGTATAACAATCTTAATGAGTCCCCATCCCCAAACCTTCTAGCATTTTCTTATTTATCTCCCTTTTGTTTGGAAGATCTCTGAAATGAAAATTTTTCTTCTCTTCTTCATATCTTTCCCCATTAACCTTCTAATCTCTTGCAACAAGTTTTTGATCCTTTCCATCTCTTCCTGTGTTCTGTATCATCTAATGAACACTGTTTTGAATTCGTGAAGGTCTTTTATGCTTTTTTTTCCACATCATTATTTCTCTACATTTGCCCCCCTCTCTCAAAGGTTACGTTTGTTGGTCTTTGCTTTCCCTCCCTAGAATATTTCCCTAGTTGGTGAATATTTACAATATCCTCAGGACCACAAACTACTCCAAGCTTACTTATCAGGTCTACAACCCTAGCTTTATTGTCTTTAAGTCTCCCCTGCCACGTTGACTCCAGGGATTTGCTTATGACTTTTAATCATTAGGTTTGCCCTTTCCATCACAACGTCTTTCATTTTTTCTATTACTGTCTCTTTATAGTAAACTGTTTATATATTTTCAAGTGCCACCACCATTGCAGCCTCATTTACTGCAATATTCCCCTTTAGTGCATCAGCAAAGGAGGCTTTCATGGCATCATATTCCGTATTCAATTCCTGAAACTCTTTTCTAAACTGTTCAATGTTTTCCTTAATTTGAACATTCCAATCTCGTCTCTCTAAGAAGAGAGCAGTGAACTAACATTTAATTAATTCAGGTTGTCATTCTACTGTTTATTGCTATCTTCTTGTTTAAAAATTCTGGTTTCTAGTTTACTCTTTTCCCCTTTATAGTCAAATGTTTACATATTTTCAAGTGCCACCACCATTGCAGCCTCTTTTACTGCCATATTCCCCTTTAGTGCATCAGCAAAACAGGTTTTCATGGCATCATATTCCGTATTCAGTTCCTGAAACTCTTTTCTAAACTGTTCAATGTTTTCCTTAATCTGGACATTCCAATCTCGTCTCTCTAAGAAGAGAGCAGTGAACTAACATTTAATTAATTCAGGTTGTCATTCTGCTGTTTATTGCTATCTTCTTGTTTAAAAATTCTGGTTTCTAGTTTACTCTTTTCCCCTTCCAGCTACTTTATTCACTTTTCTAGTTCTTTTCTCTCGTGCCCTTATGCTTCATTTGGTTCCTCCAAAAATCTTATTTCCTCTCTGAGTGTTTCATTCTCTTTCATTTCTCTATCCATATTAGGAATGTTATCATCAAGGTTTCTGAGCATTGTCTCTATTTCCTTGACATTCTGTTTCAGTATCTTAACAGGCACTACTCCTACTGCTACATCCCCCAAAGAACCTCTACCACCCCTCCCCTGGCCATTGGATGGGGGATTAGGGACAGAGATGGCCTCATTTTGATATTTTTCCTTTCCCAAATATAGAGAGAAGACAAAAAGAGAGAGAAAAGTTTCTATATAAGCTTCACACAGAATTTCTATATCTTCATATGAGTACTATTTAGTTACTCAATTCATCTCGTTTCTGGTTACCCACATCCTAACTTAAAATTTGACTTTGGTAACTTGAGAAGAAAAAAATAATGCAAAACAAAAGTCCACTTGAAGGAGAATTCCAATTTGTATCTGAAGAGACACCCACCTATTTATGCTATATATTCTCCTTAACTGATAAACTGGTCATTTCAGAAGAAAAAAAAAATATTATTCACTTGCTAACTCCATGTGTGCGTGTGTGTGAGTGTGTGTGTTTGAGTGATTACCTAATTGTGATTACCTGATTGTGTTTACGGGAAAGAGCCCAAAGCTCGTATCTTCCCGTCTCCTGATCGGTTCCATTTTATACTTAGTGATACTTATCATACCTGTCCTTAAAACTATGGATTGAGATAGCATTAACTACCTCCTCGCTTAGCCAATTCCAGTTATCAACTACTCTTACACTGAAAAAGTATTTCCTTACATCCTGCAAACAAGTTCTCTTCCGAAGCTTCAAAACTATGACCTCTAGTTCTAGAGCCAGCCATATCAAAATATCGATCCCTATCCACTCTATCATAACCATGAAGGTATTTAAAGACTGTCACCATATCCCCCCTCACTCTTCTAGCTTCGAGTGATGGTAAGTCTAATTCCCTCAGCCTCTAATCATAACTGATATTGCGTGTTTCTGGCACCAGTTTCGTGGCATGTCTTTGAACTTTTTCAGGCTTAACTATGTGCTTTTTCAAGTGCGGATTCCAAAAGGGGGCTGCATATTCGAGTTTTGGCCTCACATAGGTTACATAAATATTTCTGAACATTTCCTTGTCCATGTGCCTGAAGGCTACCCTTACATTTGACAAGAATGCATATGCTGCCCTTACTATGCCATTTATATGTATTTCTGGAGACAAATCTGCCAATATGTTTACTCCTAGATCTCTCTCATTTTCTGTCTCTTGAAGTTGTACTCCAGCCACCGAGTAGTCAAGCTTGGGCCTTCTTGCACTTGTACCCATTCTCATTACCTTACATTTTGAAGTATTGAATTTCATTAGCCACTTTTCTGACCACTCATGCAGATTATTTAGATCCTCCTGAAGTTCTCTACCATTGTTCTCGTTTTTTACTTTCTTCACAATCTTTGCATCATCTGCAAACATATTCATGAATGAATTTACAGACTCTGGTAGCTCATTTACATAGACAAGGAACAAAAGTGGCCCTAAAACTGAACCCTGTGGAACTCCACTACTAACTCTTCTCCATTCAGACACTGAGTGTCTTACTCTAACCCTCTGTTCCCTTCCTTCTAAGTTAGTTTTTATCCATTCCAAAACATTTCCACCTATTCTAGCCATTGATTGCAGCTTCCTAATAAGTCTCCCATGTGGAACAGTGTCAAACGCTTTCTGGAATTCTAGGAATATGCAATCTGCCCAGCCCTCTCTTTCCTGTAAGATTTGGCTTACCTCATCATAAAATTCTAATAAGTTTGTTACTGTTGATCTGCCTTCTCTGAAGCCATGTTGCCTCACTGACAAAAAGTTGAAGGATTCCAAGTGAAGAGAGATATGTTTTCTTAGTAGTTTCTCCATAACTTTGCAAACTGTGCTGGTCAAGGAAACTGGTCTATAGTTCAGAGCCGTATCCCTCCTTCGCTTTTTGAAGATAGGTATCACATTTGCTTGTTTCCAGCATCTTGGAATCTCCCCCGACTCCAGTGACTCCTTAAATATGATACTTAGTGCCACTGATATTGTGTTTGCGCGTTTTTTAAGCACATGAGGGGATATGTCATCGGGACCTGTAGCTTTATGAACATCTAATTCCATCAGCGCTTTGCATACCTATGTGGCTGTAAGGTTGATGTTTTCTAATACCGGCCCTTGAGCTTCTATCACTGCAATCTGAGGGGGTGGGGTATTTTCTACTGTAAATACTGACTGAAACTCCTTGTTCAATTCTTTGCAGATCTCTTCATCCGTCTCAGTGATGCTTCCATCCGCTCTCTTTAGCCTTAAAACCTGTTCTTTTACCTTCAGTTTTCCTCTGATAAAGCTGTGGAAAAGCTTGGGATTTTCTTTAGCCTTCCTGGTGATGTCCCTCTCATAGTCTCTCTCTGCCTCTCTCCTTTTACTTAGGTAGTCATTTCTTGCTCTTTTGTAGGTTTGCCAGGCATTTATGTTTTTTCTCCTCCTATTCCTTTTCCAGCATTTGTCTCTCCACTCCTTAGCTCTTTTACACCTATTATCGAACCATTTCTCTCTGGCATGAATTACACCTACTTTGGTGACAGGTATGCAGCAATCTACAATCTTCCCATATTTCTCACAAAAGATGTCATACATTTCTTGTACAGATTTGTTGTAAAATAAGGTTCTCCAGTCAATAACTGCAAAAAGCTCATTCATTTTGATGTAATCTCCTTTCGGATAGTTCCTCCTCATGTCCTCAGTGCCTCTACTCTCAGGAAGAATATCTTCAATGATATACTCCATCAACAACACACAGTGGTCACTCTTTCCAATTGGTGGTTCAAACTCAATTTTTTCAATATCCAACACATTATCTGTGAACACTAGATCAAGTAGTGATGGCTCATCCCCACCCCTGGCCCTTGTTGGTTCCATTACATGTTGGTGTAGGAAATTCCCTTGTACGCAATCTAGGAATCTTGCCCCAAATGAGTCCTCACCACTGTGTGGGTCAAGATTTATCCAATCTATCTCTTTATGATTAAAGTCTCCCATAATCAAAATCCTACATTTTTTTTTCCCGTGCCATGTTAACAACTGAGTTTATGACTTCAATAGTACCTATATGACTTTCCTCATAAACTTCAAGCCTATTTTGGTTCCTTGGTGGGTTGTATACAACAGTTATTATAATGCTCTCTGACCCAGTATTTATGCGAGCAACAAGAAATTCCTTGAACTCACTTTCTATAGCTAAGTTTATTTCTTCAACTTGAATCCTTTCACTTATGAGCAGTGCTATCCCTCCACCAGTCCTCTCAGATCTTTCAACCCTTAGTATTCTGAAGCCTTTAGGAAAAACTGTGACACTGTTTATGTCCTCACTCAACTTAGTCTCTGTAATTGCTACGATATCTGCCTTACTGATGTGAATCCTATCTTTTAATTCTACTGCCTTACCAGCTATGTGTGTGTTAAAAGGTGCATGTGTGTGTCTGCACGACTCAACCAGCACTTTTATCGGCCAAGAGTACACACCGCGACTCTCGCCTCTTATTGTAGTAAAATCAAGTCTGCGCAGATGTGTATATATGCTTAAGAATATATTATATAAACTGACAAAGTAAGCTTTGTCGGTAAAAATTCTTAGTAGCTCAGCGAATTAGTGTTTTAGAAGCGAGAGTTCGACTCAATACTGTGGTTCATGTAGCACTTCTCCTCTAGTCTTTCTTTGGAATAAGAAGGAGAGGGTAATGGCTTCTCTCTGTGATAAGAAATTCCTTTCAACATAGATGGGTAAAAAATAAAAAGTATTTCCATATGATGCATGAGGTTAGTAATGAAATAGTATCTGCTGTTCTGCTCCACTAAAAAAGTACTCTCTCTCTCTCTCTCTCTCTCTCTCTCTCTCTCTCTCTCTCTCTCTCTCTCTCTCTCTCTCTCTCTCTCTCTCTCTCTCTCTCACACACACACACACACACACACACACACACACACACACACACACACGAACTCATACTTAAACAAAATTTGCCTGACTTGGGATTCTGCAGAGTACTGTGAGTAAAAAAATATATTTGTAGTAAGAAAGCCTGTTCTGAAAAATTAGAGGGAAAATTTTATGAGAAGACGCTTGAGAGGGGAAAAAGAGGAAGCTGTCCTACCCTGTCTTGAAGGAGGCTTAGAAGAGTTGCCAGAGGCGAAGCCATCACATTACCTAATTCTTTGTGTAAATTGGGGAGAGCTCTTACAACCTTATTACCCAATCCTGTGGTTCCACATCTTGTTACAATCAATATCCTTCCCGTACAGCTTAACTTGATAGTCATTTTGTAAGTGAATCAACTTATATGAAAAATAAACCTGTCAGCAGTGTTGGGTGAAGTGGTCAAGTAACACAGTTGTCTTATTTTTTTTTCTATTTACGCTGTTCTCTTTTATTTTTTTGTTTAAATTGAGTTAGATTTATATTTTAACACCTTGGTTAAAAACTGAATATTTTATTTCCCTTGAAATTATTAGTTTAGCAGCTAAAAAGAAAATATAGCCGAAACAGGGGTCATAGCATCAAGTGGTTGTCTCCTCGGTTGCATATTCGAGTTTTCCTTCTTGTGGGGTTTTCTTTAGCATTTTTTCTTTTCTAATTACCGGAGTCTAATTTTTGTCTCTCTTTCTATATTCTGTGATAAGGTAAAGCATAAAAATGAAGCCATCTCTGTGCCTAACCCCCATCTAATGGTCAGGGGAGGGGTGGCAGAGGATCTCCAGGGGCGGTAGGAGGAGGAGTAGCTCTTAGAAACCTGAAACAAAAAGCGACGGACTTTGAGACCCTTGTAGTAAACCTTGATGATAATATTTGGAATGTGGATAGAGAAATGAAAGCGAATCAAACACTTAGAGAGGTAAAGAGATATTTGGAGGAAGCAAATAAGGCACAAGGGCAAGAGAAAAAAGAACTAGAAAAATGAATAAAGAAGTTGGAAGAGGAAAAGAGTAAATTAGAAACCAGAATTTCTGAACAAGAAGATAACAATAAACAGTTGATTGGCAATCTGAATCAATTAAATGTTTGTTAACTGCTCTTTTCTGAGAGAGACAAGATTATAGCTTGGAATGTCCAGATAAAGGGAATTATCGAACAATTTAGAAAAGAGTTTAAGGAGCACTTGATAAAGAGAAGACAGTGGTAATCTCAGGCATAAGCGAATCCCAGGAGTCAATATGGCAGGAGAGACTTGAACACAATAAAGCTAGGTTTTAGACATGATAAGGAAGCTTGGAGTGGTATATAGTCTGGAGATTATTGTATGCATACGCCAAATTGGTAAATACTCGAGGGAGGGTAAGGCAAGATCAATAAAAGCAACCTTTGCTGAGAAAAAACCCAAAAGACCATCAGGAATTCAAAACAGGATTCATTAGCCCATACAGAACACGGGAAGATATGAAAAGGGTCAAAAACTTGTTGCAGGAAGCTAAAAGCTTAAATGCAGAAAAAAATGAAAAAGAGAAGAAAAATATTTGTTTCAGAGTTCTCCAAGACAAAGGGGAGATAAATAAGATAATGATAGAAGACCAGAGGATCCGGCCTCAATAAAAATGCTGATGGGATAGGCGGTAAGGCAATTGAATTAAAGGATACGATTCACAACAGTAAGGCATATGTAGTACTGGTTACAGAGATTAAGTGAGGACATAAACAGTGTCACAATTTTTCCTAAGGGCTTCAGAATATTAAGGGTTGAAAGATATGAGAGGACTGATGGAGGGATAGCACTGCCCATAATTAAAAGATTTTAGGTTGAAGAAATAGAGTTTGCTATAGAAAGTGAATTCAAGGAATTTCTTGTTGCTTGCATAAATACTGGGTCAGAGAGCATTATAGTAAATGTTGTATATAACCCACCAAGGAACCAACATAGGCTAGAAGTTTATTAGGAAAGTCATATAGGCACCACTGAAGTTATAAAATCAGTTGCTAACATTGCACAAGAGAGAAAATGTAGGATTTTGATTATGGGAGATATTAATCATAGAGAGATAGATTGGATAAACTTGACCCACACAGTGGTGAGGACTCATTCGGGGCAAGATATCTAGACTGCGTACAAGGGAATATCCTACACCATCATGTACTGGAACCAACGAGGGCCAGGGTTGGGTTGAGCCATCATTGCTTCATCTTATATTCACAGATAATGTGTTGGATATTGATAAAATTGAGTATGAACCACCAATTGGAAAGAGTAACCACTGTGTGTTGTTGATGAAATATATCATCGAAAAATGTTCTGCCTAAAAATAGAGGCACTGAGGACATGAGGAGGAACTATCCGCAAAGAGATTAAATCAAAATAAATGAGCTCTTAGCAGTTAATGACTGGAGGACCTTATTTAACAACAAATCTATACAAGAAATGTGCGACATCTTTTGTGAGGAATATGGGAAGATAGCAGATTGTTGCATACCTTCCACTAAAATAGTAGTTATGCTTGCCAGAGAGAAATGGTTCAAGAATGGGTGTAAGAGAGCTAGGGGGCAGAGAGACAAATGCTGGAAAAGGCATAGGAGGAGAAAATATATAAATGCCTGGCAGACTTACAAAAGAGCAAGAAATTATTACCTAAGTAAAAGAAGAGAGGCAGAGAGAGACTATGAAAGGGACATCACCAGGAAGGTTAAAGAAAATCCCAAACTTTTTCCACAGCTTTATCAGAGAATAACTAAAGGTCAAGGAACAGGTTTTAAAGCTAAAGAGAGAGGATGGAAGCATCACTAAGATGGATGAAAAGATCTGCGAATAATTGAACAAGGAATTTCAGTCAGTATTTACAGCAAAAAATACCCCAGCCCCTCAGTTGATGAGATAGGAGCTCGTGCATCAAAATTAGAAAATACATTTTTTTCAGCCACAGAGGTATGCAAAGTGCTGATGGCGTTAGATGCCAATAAAGCTACAGGTCCTGATTATATATCCCCTTATGTACTTAAGAAATGCGCTAAATCAATATCAGTGGCACTATGCATCATATTTGAAAAGTCGCTGGAATCAGGAGAGTTAACAAGATACTGGAAACAAGTGAACGTGGTACCTATCCTCAAAAAGGGAAGAAAGGATACAGCTCTACACTACAAACCTGTTTTCCCTGACCATCATATATTGCAAAGTTCTGGATTAACTACTAAGAAAAGATATCTCTCTTCACTTGGAATCCTTTACCTTTTTGTCAGAGAGACAATATGACTTCAGAGAAGGTAAATCAACAGTAAAAAAACTTATTAAAATAGAGAGGGCTGGGCTGATAGCATATTCCTTGACTTCCAGAAGGAATTTGATACGGTCTCAAACAAGAACCTTATCAAGAAGCGGCAAGCAATGGCAAGAATAAGTGGAAATGTCTTGGAATGGAAAAAACTTACATAGAGGAAAGGGAACAGAGGGTTAGAGTAAGACACTCAGTGTCTGAATGGAGAAGAGTTAGTAGTGGAGTTCCACAGGGTTCAGTTTTAGGGCCACTTTTGTGCCTTGCATATGTAAATGAGCTACCAGAGTCTGTAAATTCATTCATGAATATGTTTGCAGATGATGCAAAGATTGTGAAGAAAGAAAAAGTAGAACAATGGCAGAGAACTTCAGGAAGACCTAAATAGTCTTCATGAGCAGTCAGAAAAGTGGCTAATGCTTGGGCAAAAAGGCCCAAGCATTAATACTCAGTAGCAGGAGCAGAACTTCAAGAGACAGAAAATGAGACATCTGACAGATTTGTCTTCAAAAATGCATAAAAATTGCATAGAATGGGCAGCATTTGCTTTCTTAGCAAATTTAAGGGTAGTATTAAATCACATGGACAATGTTCAGAAATATTTATGTAACCTATGTGAGGCTAAAGCATGACTATGTTGCCCGCTTTTGGGATCCACGCTTAAAATAGGACATAGTTAAGCTGGAAAAAGCTCAAAGACATGCCACGAAACTGGTATTAGGAGTACGCACTCTCAGTTATGGGGAGAGGCTGAGGGAATTAGACTTACCACCACTCCAAGCTATAAGATTGAGGGAGTATATGGTGAAGAGTTTTAAATTCCTTCTTGGTAATGACAGCGTGATATAGTGATCGATATTTTGATATGGCTGGCACTAGAACTAGAGGTCATAGTTTGAATATTGGTAAGTAAACTTCTTTGCAGGATGTAAGCAAGTACTTTTTAAGTGTAAGAGTAGTTGATGACTGCAAGTTTCTAGGCGAGGGGGTAGTTAAAGCTAACTTAATCCATAGTTTTTAGGACAAGTATGATAAGTATCACTAAGTACAAAATAGAACCGACCGGGAGACGGAAATTGCGAGCATGGGGCTCTTTCATGTAATCACAATTAGGTAATTATAATTAGGTAATTACACATACGCAAACACACACACACACCATCAAGTGGTTCTGCCCAGTAAAGCGCTTTACAATCTGCAATGGAGAGTGGAATTCGTATTTGACGGATGTGAGCCAGGTGTGGATCTTCTAAGCTATGAGGGCTGAATTTACTCTTATAATATGGGAGTTATTTATTTCTTAGATTTACAGGTATACTGCTTTTGACTTCTGCATGTACACAATCTAAACACGCCCCATATCTCTCTCTCTCATATACATATATATATATATATATATATATATATATATATATATATATATATATATATATATATATATATATATATATATATATATATATATATATATATATATATATATATATATATATATATATATATATATATATATATATATATATATACACACAATAACCAATTAAGCAAATTACATATGTGAAAACATTAACCCTTTTTTACTCCGACCGGGACTTGAACCTAGGACTTATAATTACTAAGTCAAGGCGCTACCAACTACACACAACAGAAGGTTGAAAGGAATCCAACCTTATAGCTTATATCTGCTATACTTAGGAATGATTCATGTTTTCACACATGTAATGCGCTTAATTGGTTATTGTATAGCCCGAATGAGATTGGGAATTGAATTAAATGCGAAAATGAAGCCACGAGTGAGGATGGGGAATCTGTAATATGAACATAGTGGCATTCAGATAGAATGCATTCATTCCTAAGTATAGAAGATATAAGCTATAAGGTTGGATTCCTTTTAACCTTCTGTGGTGTGTAGTTGGTAGCGCCTTGACTTAGTAATTTCAAGTCCCAGGTTCAAGTCCTGGTCGGGGTAAAAAATTATTCATATATATATATATATATATATATATATATATATATATATATATATATATATATATATATATATATATATATATATATATATATATATATATATATATATATATATATATATATATATATATATATATATATATATATATATATATATATATATATATATATATATATATATATATATATATATATATATATATATATATATATATATATATATATATATATATATATATATATATATATATATATATATATATATATAATAGCTTGCCGAATTGGAAAAAAGTTTAAAACAGACACCACTTCTGTCCTTTTCTCGCATCCCCAGCCTTCATCGTACAACTTGATTCCACAAGTCTGATTTTACTCGTTACATTTTATAATTTTTGATGCACCTCTTACCTCTTATTCCAATTTTCCCTTTTCAGTTCTTTCCCTTTACTTAGACCCCCATGAAATTTTCAATCGAATTAAGATCATATACATGCACTCCTCCTCTTCTTCTTTACCATCTCCTCTCCCTCTCCCTTCCCTTTTCCTATATTCTCTTGAAAACCTTCTTTCTCTTTAAGGTGTTTCTCATCAGCTTTTTAACTCCCTTTCCCAGCACCCCCACACCCCTAAATCTCTCTCACTTTTAGAGGATGGGCGTTCTTCTTCTTCCTCCTCCTCCTCCAAGCCTCATTCTTTGCCTGGGAACACCACTTCCGAGATAGACGAACACATACACTTACACACACGCAAACTCAAAGACATTCTGCCCACACACACACACACACACACACACACACACACACACACACACTCATGCACACACACGAGCACACACACGAGAGCACACACTTCCGCCCACAGCGATCGATTTTCCACCTTTCAGAATAACTGGTTTGTCCCTCACTCACTCACGATGATAAATCGAGAGGGGGGGGGGACGAGAACGAAAAAGAAAACAAGGGGGGATGGGAGAAGAAAGGGGAACGGGAGGGTCAAGGACATCATAAGTGAGATGGGGAAGAAGAAGAAGAAGAAGAAGAAGAAGAAGAAGAAGAAGAAGAAGAAGAAGAAGAAGAAGAAGAAAGATGCATACAAGGGAAAAAAATGAGACATTCAGATAGAGGAAAGTGGTGGAAGTGAAATGGCATAAAAAATGGAGAATGGATGAATATGAAGGACACATAAAAGGACGATAAAGGAATTTGAAAGAAACGTACAGGAAGAAAATGGAGTAAAATACGGGACACACATTATAGGAAACTAGAGGAAATTGTGATATGCATACAGGAAAATGGATGCAAGCGAGGACTTGAAAGAAAACAGGAGGATGCTGTACATAAGAAAATGGAGAAAAGTGAGATAAAGGAAAAAACGGGAGTTACACGAGGCAACCAACAAGAGGAAAATGAGTAAAAAAAGGAAACATATAAAAGAAAATTTTGGGGATCATGAAGAAGAGGCAGAAAAATTGAGGAAAATGTTAGCAAAATGAAGACTGAAGAAAAGTGAAACATAAAAGGATTATGGGACGACAGATAGTTAAATAAATTGGACACTGAAAAAATAACAGGTACATAAAATGGACAATGAAGAAGATTGAGATGCATAAACTGGACACTGAAGAAAAGTGAGATACATATTACAACTTTGATAAAAAAAATGAGATACATAATATGAACAATGAAGAAAAATTAAATACATGATGAAAATATGATATATAAGATGGAAACTAAAGGAAAACGAGATACAAGAAAGGATTATTGGAGGGAAATAAGATACACAGAATGAAAACTGAGGTGATATGAGATACAAAATAGGATTGTTGAATGAAAACAAGAATCACAAAATGGAATCTGATGGAAAGTGAGACGTATAAAAGGATGACTGGAGGAAAATAGGTTACACAAATTGAAGGGATACGAGGTACATAAATAATATATGGGAGGAAAAGAAGATGCATTTCATAACAACTGAATGAAAATGAGATGCATATGAGGATAATGCAGGATACTTAGACACATAGAGAAGAATATGCAGGAAAATGAGAGGCACAACAACTGGGTTAAAACATTGCTTAGGATGAAGCGAAGAGTCGAGATAAGATCAAGAAAGAGATAACAGATATAAGAATTATTATTGGTAAAAAGGGACGTTGTCAGACTTTATAGAAACTGAGAGGGCTGAATACCTTTTCTGAGAGAGAGAGAGAGAGAGAGAGAGAGAGAGAGAGAGAGAGAGAGAGAGAGAGAGAGAGAGAGAGAGAGAGAGAACTATCATAATGTCATGCTCGTTATTTAAAGGTAATAAAGACTTATAATATTAGTGTGCATGAAAGCGTAACTCAAACGCAGTGGAACAAGAATCAAGGAAATATCACAAATTGCCATCACCCGAAGATACAATATGCAGAAGAACCTTTATTAAGAAATAGGAAGATAATAAAACTGACACAATGCTTTTCTTTTGATAATAATGACGGTGACTTTCATCATGTAAAAGGTATCATTATCATATTATGCATTGAGATTCGGTATAATTCTGCGTACACAAGAAAACAATTATATATATATATATATATATATATATATATATATATATATATATATATATATATATATATATATATATATATATATATATATATATATATATATATATATATATATATATATATATATATATATATATATATAAGCAATGCATAAATGAAGAATATACGAATATATAAATAGATAAAAATAATAAAAGGAATTTCTCTTCTCGAATAAAATTGCTCGCATTTACCCAGAAACTGCAGTCAAAGATGACGAACACAGATCTATTAATGATAAAAGAACAAGTGAATAAATAACTAAAAACACACGATGTGCTCATATGAAGAATGAAGCCTCTTACATCTAACCCGGAAGAGTGAGCCGAATAGGGAAAAAGAGAATGAGGGAGGAGGGAGGAAGGAGGAGGGAAATAGTGGGGCGGAGGAGGAGGCGGAGGAGGAGGAGGAAAGTGAAACGGAATTAGGTCAGGAGAAAAATCAGGAACCATTTTGGACACGGATCGAAAAAGGAAACGGTTTGGAGTGAGACCAAGGTTTGGAACGAGACCCCGGGGGAAGGGAGGGCTGAAAGGAAAGGAAATTGAAAATGAAAAGAATGGTTAGGATATCAAAAAATATAATAAAAAAAATCATATGAGGGAAGTCATACCTTGATCACATCTTTCTTAGGAAACAAAAAGGTCCTGCATCCGAATTCTAGAGGTGATTTCTTCGCCAGAACCTCTATGAAGATAAAAAAAAATAAAAAGGGGATGTGGTAGCGGTAATCTGGCTATAACTGCTTGGAGTCTGAGGAAGGGAAAGGGAACGCTAAAGATAAATATTAACTCAGTAACACCATCTAATGAGTAGAGTCAACAGTGAAATGGCATCTCTTCAAATGCGCAGACTCCGATGAAGGCAATAACATCCGTAGTGCCGGTCTCCTCTTAAAAATGCCGGAGAGAAATAAGTAGAAGGCAGCTGTCGGAATAAGAAAGAGATTAGCCATTGAGAGAAGAGATGGAAGACGTAGTCCGGAAGCCCTTAGCAGTGAAAAATAGTAACATATAGGAAGTGAAAGGGCGGAGCAGTAACAATAAAGAACGCACAGTTATCATTTCCAAAAGAGCAGAAGGAGGAGGATAAGCAGAGAATGTGCTCGGAATTGCGGCATATGAGAAAAATGGCAAAGATGCAGGAAAAAAAAAACACTTATCCTTTTGAAAGATGAGTAGGGGAATACAGCAGTTTTTTTTGTTGGGGGGGGGGGGGTTATGAAACACAAGAGAGACGAATTTGAAAAAAAAGGAGAAGCAGAAATGTTATTAAGACTAAATCGGAGAGAGGAACGCAGAGCAGCAGATGAATTCTTTGGAGTTTTGAATAACAATAAAACACAAATATTACTTCTAAACAGGAAGAGGAAAGGCAGAGAATGAATCTAGACTTAGGCGATACGAGAAAGAATTACAAGGATAAAGGAATACTAAAAGAAAAGTAGGAGAAACAGAGGCTTTTTTTTTTTTTACTTATGGGAATATGAGAAAGAATTACAAGGAGAGAGGAGCCGTCTGTCATCACTGCAAAACAGTAAGAGATACACAGGATTCTCTTTTTTTTTATTCAGAAAAGTAAGATAAAATTAAAAGTATAAAGGAACCTAACGACAATCATTTCAAATGACAGGAAGATACAAAATATGCTTTTGGAAATATGGGATATGAGGACGACATTATCATTTCAATGGGAAGGAGGGGAAGCAGAGGATCTTTTTCAAATTACGGAACAAGTCTCTTCAAGACTTAATGGGAAAAAGGTAGAACGAAAACATGAGAGTAAGGGAGAAGAGGAAGTCAGGCCGATAGCTCTCACCTCGGAGGTAGCTATCTGAATCATCTTTCTTTGCCAGACCCGCCTGCGGAAAAGGAGGGGTGGTGGACGTTGCGGTCAGCGGCTAAGCCATTAGACGCGTGGATCTCTATGGAAACAGTACCTTCATGAACTTGAATTTCGATAAGGTAAACATGCTCTTCCTGCATCCCTCATGAAGAGAGAGAGAGAGAGAGAGAGAGAGAGAGAGAGAGAGAGAGAGAGAGAGAGAGAGAGAGAGAGAGAGAGAGAGAGAGAGAGAGAGAGAGAGCATTTGCATAATAAAAGACCATTGAGGATATTCATAATGATGTAAATTACACAAATGGTAGATAGGCAGTTAGTAAAAGGCTAAAAGGAAATTTTACACATTCTTTAAAAATTAGAGCTAAGGGAAGGACCAAGATACTGTTTTACCATCAACAAAATTCATTAAATGGTGTACTATTTACTGGCCCTACGGTGCTGAAAGAACTACCTAGAACGCAAAGAAGAAGAAGAAGAAGAAGAAAGACTATAAAATACCTAGGCATCCTTGATTACAGCCGTTATAGAGGTTTGGCTTTCTGCCGAAAGAAGAATACTTTACACCAACTTGAAGACAAGGATGAGAGTGAAGAAGATTGGACTAAGGTTAAATAAGAAGAAAAAGAGAATAAAAGACAACGTGGAGGAAATGGATAAGAAAGGTGAGGTAGACCTGATGATGACAATGACGACGATAAAGGAAAAGGGCTAAGTTTTCATAGCTGCTGCTACTGCTGCTGCTCGTGATGATGATGTTGATGATGATAATGGCGACGAGTAGGAGACGGAGGACAAGGGTGATTGTATAGATGAGACTGAGAAGGAAAAAGAATAGATGGCAAATTTATATGAAATTATTTTAATGATGATATTGATGATGAGGAGATGAGAGATGCCAAAGTAGTAAAAGTGATGATGATAATGATGATGATAAGAAAATTAAGATGATGAAAAGGAGAAGGAGGAGAAAGGAGAAGAAATGTAGAGGGAATAAAGAAAACAAAGTTATCAGAGACGATGATAATAATGACGAAGAGAAAAAGGCTGCGTGCAAAGTTAATGTACCAGAAATAGTAGTGATGATTTTATGATGAGGAGGAAGAAAGCAAATGTTAACACATCTGATGAAGATGGAGAGGGTGAAGGGAGAAGTTACACATCTCATGATGATAATGATATGGACAATTATGATAAATTAAACCAATTCATGGGTATTATAAAGAAGATAATTTTTTACTCTTCAAAATCTTAGGCTGTGCTTTTGCGAGACAAAAAGAGTATCTCCAATATCATAGAGGCCTAACAAGACATGTTAGGTTAGGAGTATATCTCTATGTACAACTTTGCCACTTAAGAAATCAAAAAGCTTCAATAAAGAAAAGAGTAATAAATGAATGCAAGTCCAGGTTAGGTTAAGAAAAGTTAGTTCAAGCTTAGTTAAGAAACTACCAACTTCGGAGACATTACGAAGCTTACAAAAGTGAAAAATAAATAAAAAATTTAAAATTGCCTCAAGTTAGGTTACGAAATTATGCTAAAATTAATAGAAGGTTAATATTTTCGCAATATGAAAATGCACGTAAAACGAGGCTAAACGAGTCTAGATTTGCATAATGAGAATTGGAACATTACGACTGGCTCCTCAACTAGCATAAAATGACAAACTACTAAATGATTTTATATTAAATTAGGATATAAAAACTTGTTGATGTAGCTTTATTAGGATGAAATGAGGTTAACCTTTACAACGTTAAGAAATGTAAAAAACAAAATATATACAACAAAAGATTTGTTTATGTTAAGACTAATAAAAAATCAAATCATGCAAAAATGGCAAATAAATCATGCTATGATACTGATTTATATTAAATTAGGATATAAAAACATGTTTAAAAAAATAAAATAAATGACACTTGTTTATATAGCTTTATTAGGATGATATGAGGTTAACCTTTATGTTAAGGATAAAATAAATCGAATCATGCAAAAATGGCAAATAAATCATACTATGATATTGGTTTTTACTCTTTGAGTTCACTTTTAGTACGCATTCCAAGGTCCCCATTTTCTACCTCATTTCATACTCCTTCCTTGTCCATTCCACTTATTTCCAATATGGTTTTCCATTGTTAACTATACTTGACATCTCCCTCTTTTTGTCTCGCTCTTCTTTCCATTCACATTCCAATTCCTACATTGCTTTCTTTTCTGTTTGATTTATAGCTCAAAATTTCTATTTCTATCTCAAATTATGACTTAATTCACCTTTGCCTCTTGTTCTTTCCACTCCTTTGTCGTATGCGTTGCAAGTGCAGATTTTTCTTTCATTTCCTGTAGCCCTTTTCACCGATTTTCCATTTATATTCCACTTTCCATTTCCTTTGCTTTAACATATTCCCATGCTTCCATCCCTTCACTGCTTTTCCTTTTATATTTCAACTACCATTTCTACTTCCAATCTTTCTTTTACACATTCTCATACTTTTGTTCCCTTCACTTCTTTCCATTTGCATTTCAGTTTCAGTTACCACATCATTTTCTCTTACAAATATTCAACTTTTAATGACTATTCATTTTGCCTTTGCTTCAAATGTTATTCAGGCTTTTTCTATAACTAGCCTATTACTTTCTTCTTCTGATGTCCTCTCGACATAAGAAGAGTGTTCCTATTCCACCCTGCCGTCACATTCAGCTCTTTTCCATTTTCATCAGTGTTCCATTTCCTACTCCAACTTCACTTTACCCTTTTGCTCTTGGCCAACTATTTCAACTCTATTCCAACTCTTACTTGGCTTCATCTAACTGTTTTTATTCCTCTTCATTATTTTTTTTATTCATAACTTCATGTTTGTCTCCAGCATAATTCTATTTCTTTTCCATCTCTTTTACATATGCTCCAGTCTCTTTTTAATCTCTTTTTCTCCATCCAGTCCTTATTAAATATTTTCCAACTTCCTTTTGTTACTCTCCCTTATTCCTTATAAGCCTTTTACATTTATATTCCAAGTACTCTTCCCTCTCTATTTTCGTTTTACTTCTATTAAAGTTTTCCCATATCCCTTTCCATTCCTTTTTAAATTGTGTTCCATCTCCTTTTTCTACGTCTTTTCCCAATTCCCCTCATTTCCTCTCATTTTCCAAATCTTCTAAATTCCTTCCCCATTTGTCTTCCAATTCCTCTTTTATCTCCACCTCTTCCCGACGTTCCTATTTCTTTGTATTCCAATCACACGTTATACTTCCGATTATCTCCTTCTAATTCTTATTAAACACTGTTCTCATTCCTGTTTCTAAGTGTAGTCTTTCCACCCCTTTACCATCTCTGATCTAACTCCCATACAAAATCCTCTTCCCCGGCTACTCCCTTTCAATTTGTGTTCCAACTTTTCTTCCCAATCGTCCTCTTCCCCCCTCCCAGTGTCCTGTCTTTTCCACTCCCTTTTACATTTGAAATTCTTTGTTTGTTTCCTCTCGACATTCATAACAAATGTCATTCCTCTTGAGAGTCGTAGTTGCTTCCTTTTCGAATAAAAATGACGGATGATTATACGCCTCCAGAAGTTGAAAAATTAAAATACGAATGCTTATGCTCTGGAAAGAGAGAGAGAGAGAGAGAGAGAGAGAGAGAGAGAGAGAGAGAGAGAGAGAGAGAGAGAGAGAGAGAGAGAGAGAGAGAGAGAGAGAGAGAGAGAGAGAGAGAGAGAGATGGAAGTTGGAATTAAGAAAATAATGAATATCATGAATAATGATATGGACAGACAACAAATACATTTTGAGAAAGAAATGCCACGGCAGTTGGAATTAACATGAGAGAGAGAGAGAGAGAGAGAGAGAGAGAGAGAGAGAGAGAGAGAGAGAGAGAGAGAGAGAGAGAGAGAGAGAGAGAGAGAGAGAGAGAGAGAGAGAGAGAGAGAGAGAGAGAGAGAGATATCAAAGAGGAAAGATGACTAGTAGTAGTAGTAGCTACCAAAGTAGATAAAAAGTCACTTTTTACGGCCATTCATCTCCAGTATTTCTGGACGCTTATAAAATAACAAGACGTTTAGAGAGACTAAAACAACAAGACTTTGTCTAAAACACTATTTCCTTTTCTAAATAATATCACTGTTTTTCATTACCATACTCAAACACGAAATTCAGCGAAAATAAAGGAAGAGATGGAAAAAAGGAGATCTATGTAGAAAAAAAAGTGAACGTGAAGCAAAACAACAAATATTAGGGAAGCATTCTATTTACAATTTCACAGGGTTAGGTTAAACTGTTTACGTCCAAAGCAGAAACAAAATTCATTTATTTCTTAAATATAAATTATTTATCAAATTTCTGTCCTTAGCAGGAAATCAATGCTTTCCTATATTATATTTTGTTTAATCCTGGCTTTCAAATGGAGTTAAAAATTTTCAAATCTCCCATGGCTTTTCTTAGGGCTCTACCAAATTCTTTTCAGCAACACATCTTTCCCATACGTACTTGAAACAAACAAAAAAGTCAGTCTTAGGTTTCCATTTAAAATTGTATGCGTATATATATATATATATATATATATATATATATATATATATTATATATATATATATATATATATATATATATATATATATATATATATATATATATATATGTATGCATGTGTGTGCTGGTGCTATATATATATATATATATATATATATATATATATATATATATATATATATATATATATATATATATATATATATATATATATATATATATATATATATATATATATATATATATATATATATATATGTATATATATATATATATATATATATATATATATATATATATATATATATATATATATATATATATATATATATATATATATATATATATATATATATATATATATATATATATATATATATATATTATGAGTGACATCGGGACAGGCAAAAACTGCCCTCATCATTAAAGGCCCGGGCACGAGAAAATAACAAGACAAATGAAAAGAAAAAGGTAAAGGACAAGGCAGAGATGAGGTAATGTCACACAAAGGAAAACGACAGACAGAAAAAAATTCAAAGTATAGAGGACTCAGAGATATGGAGGACTAGGCTCTGAGATGACGATAGATCTACTTTTTGAAGGATAAAAGGTTATAAGAATTAGGAAAGACAGAAGGAGGAAGAGAGTTTCAGAGTCTGGAGGTAGATGGGAAGAAGCAGTCGCTGTACCAACCAATCGACGAGCTACAAATCTCCACACAGTAACTGTGAGATGAGGCCGCTTGGTGAGTGTTACGTGGCCTCGGCAGTGGGGGAGGGATGCAACTTGCCAACTCATCAGAGCAGCGATGGAAGTAGTAGCGATAGAAAAGCGAAAGGGAAGATACGTTACGGTGAAGAGAGAGAGAATCCAGATTAGAGGTAAGAGAAGGATCATTAATGAGCCTGACCGCCTTAGATTCAACCCTATCAAGAAAATAATTAATGGAAGCAGCACCCCAGATGTGTGAGCAGTATTCTAAGCAGAAACGAATAAGCCCTCTGTAAATTTTAAGTAACTGCAAAGAAGAAAAGTAATGACGAAAACGAAACTAAACCCCCAAATTTTTGGATGAAGATTTAGAAATTTGGATTATATGATTCCTCCAAGACAATTTAGAGGCTATATGGATTCCTAATATGTTGATAGAGTTAAGAGGGTAAATTTCATTAGTTCGAAGACAATAGGGTTATCAGGAGGAGAAGAAGATAAAGAGATAGCCAGAAACTGTGTCTTGGAGTCATTGAATTTAACTATATTTTGAGTGCCCCACTCATATACTCCCTGCAAATCGGAGTTAAGAGTAGAAGAAAGAGTGATACAAGATTGATTACGAGAAACAGATGAAGGTTGTGAAGAAAAGGCAGAGGAAAAGTGAAGAGTAGAATCATCAGCAAAGGCATGAAGAAGAGAGGAAGATGGGGATTGTAAAAGATCATTGATGAAGAGAAGGAACAGAGTAGGTGAAAGAACAGAGCCCTGTGGAACACCACTGGTAACAGAGAAAGGGCTAGATGTCGTGCCATCAACAACTACAGATATAAAACGGTCAGTAAGAAAACTGGATATCAGAGAACAGAAAGAAGGGGTAAAGCCATAGCCAGGGAGTTTGGCCAACAGAGCCTCGTGCCAGACTCTGTCAAAAGCCTTAGAGATATCAAGGGCGATGACAAAGGATTCCCCATAGCTCCTCAGAGAAGATGACCATACATGAGTAAGATAGGACAAGAGATCACCAGTGGATCTTGCCTTGCGGAAGCCGTACTGGTGATCGGAGATAAGTGAGTTAGATTCAAGGCGTTTCAAGAAGTGAGCATTGAGCAAAGTTTCAAAAACTTTAGCAAAGAGGAGGTTAAGGTAATAGGTCGGTAGTTAGAAGGAATAGAGCGGTCACCCTTCTTAGGAACAGGTTGAAGGATAGATACTGGTTGACAGAATGAGGTGAAAAAGACGGCAAAGCACGGGAGCCAGTTCATCTGCAAACTCCTTAAGGAACTTCGCAGGGATACCATCGGGACCAGATGTCTTGTTCGTCTTTAGCGAGCGAAGAACCTTATGAACTTTGCGTGAAGAAAGGATAAGGGAGGGCATAGGGTTAGAGAGGGGTAAAGACTGAGGAACAGGTGTGCTGGAATCATTTATAAAAGAGTTGGCAGAAAAATGAGAGCCAAAGAGAGTGGCTTTGTTAGTGAGAGAGCAAGCTATAGAACCATCAGAATGATTGAGAGGGGGAAAGCTTGAGTTACACAAGTTTTTGGAGAGGTTTTTGGCTAAGGACCAGAAGCATTTGTCAGTGGGAGAGGAGTTAAGGTCATCAACTCTCCTTCTTATAAAGGAAGCCTTAGACCTACGAATCTGAGCAGTAGAGTGATTCCTAGCTATAATAAAAGCAGAGCAAGTTAAATTGGAAGGAGAGGCTTGGTAAGATCGGTGAGCCTGATTCCTAGCTTGGATAGCCATAGAGCAGGCACGGTCAAACCAAGGTTTAGGGGGAGAGAAAGTTTTGTAGAAGAGGGTATGTACGCCTCCATTCCCGTGGTCATGATCTCTGCAACTCTTAGAGCTACCTGATCAGGGTATGCTGGACCGAAAGCAGTAGTCATCCCATTGGAAGTCAGTGAGAAAGTTGCGTAAATTTTCATGTTGGGTACGCTTGAAGTGCCAAAGGCAGCACTGAGTAGGAGGGATTGGTGGTGGGGGAGCGAAAATGGAAGAAACTGAGATCATAGAGTGGTCACCTTTTCCAAGAGGGGAAAGCACAGAATAAGAGTAACTTGAAGGGTTAGAGGTAAAAAATAGGTCAAGAGTGTTTGCAGCATGTTTGTGACGATCAGGAACGCAAGTAGGATGTTTGATAATTTGCTCCAGATTGTGAGTAATAGAGAAAGCAAGGGCCTTACTTCCTCCCACATCAGTGTGAGAAGAATGAAGCCACTCACTGTGGTGTACATTGAAGCCTCCAATGAAAAGAACTTCGGCATGTGGGTGAGAAGACAGCAAGGACTCATGGCACGAGGACAGATATTCAAAGAAAGACACAAACACGGTGAAGTTTGGAGAACAGTAGCAGAAGCAAAGGAAGATAGTGGTAGTGGAGAGATAGACTTTTAGCCAGAGAACATCAAAGTCAGGAGATTCAAGGTCCATGAGCCTCGCAGTAGGAGTGTTGGTGTTGCAGTTTGCACAGGCCCAACTTTTGGAACGAAAGCGAGTATACTGATTAGAGTGAGAGATTTGAAATGGGTCAGTGGAAGCATGAGTAGACAGCTGGGTTTCAGATAGGAGGAGGAGGTTAGGGAGGAAAGTGCCCAAGTGCTGTTCCACAGACAAAAGATTAGAGTTCAGCCCACGAATGTTAGAATAGTGAAGAGTGAAAGAAGCAGATCTATTAAGAGGTGCAAGGTTAAGGGCAGAACCATTACTACCACCAGGCACGTCTGCCCTCAAGCCAATAGTGGAGTCAACACGATCCCCGGAGATTCTTTGCACCCCTCTATGCCTGGTACTGGGGGCCATTAGCTGTGGACCTTCCATACATAATAAAAATGTGAGGAAAAAAGAAAGAAAAAGAGATAGATGTGGGGAATGTTGTGACTTGTCAAATGTAATGGAATAACAAGAGATGTGCGTCCTGAAGGAAGATTCAACCTGGAACTGTCTGAACCAGTCCTAGTTGCATCCTAATACCTTCAGTCGTAGTCTTTCAATGGGCATCTGGTGCCATGGCCAACATATATATATATATATATATATATATATATATATATATATATATATATATATATATATATATATATATATAATATATATATATATATATATATATATATATATATATATATATATATATATATATATATATATATATATATATATATATATATATGCAAAAATAAACTGTTATATCACAGCACAATATGTAGCAAAAAAAGGCTCATTAATAAAACAATAAAAGAAGAGAAGATGTACTATATATTACGACCGGACTCCAGTCCTTTTCAGGTACAAATGAATTGATATATACAAAGCTCTGGATAAAGAATATTGGGGAAGGAGATGCTAGCTACTTCAAATGTAGATTAGATAGACATATGACAGAGGTAGGGTGGGTATGAATAGGTTAGTGCTTATTAGAAAAATCATAAAAATAAAAATAAAATAAATAAGTAGAGTAGAATAGAATAGGTTAGACATGCTGAAAATATCATTCAAAAATGGAGCTGCTTCGTGTGTGCCAGTAGGCATGTTGCAGTGTCCACTATTCTTATGTTCTTATGCTCTTACGATTGCCAGGAGGATCCACGATGGGATTATCTTCAGACCTCAGGTCAGGTGGACGGTCATTTGGCATTATCTTCTTAATGAGGTCTTTTAATATTGCTTCATCTACAACGTCAGATCTCCACTGTCCATTTGATAAATTTAAAGTTTCTGATTTTTCTATAATGGCTGCTTCAAGTATCTTTCTCCTATATTGGCAATTACTTTTATATAGCACTGGGGACTCACTCCAATCAATATGGTGACCAGTATCTTGCATATGCACAAATAAAGCAGAACTTTCAGCACCATATCGCACTGCTCTTTTGTGCATCATATATTCTCTGGCATAGCGAACGACCAATTTGACCTATGTAAGATTTATTGCAGGAACTGCAATCAATTTTATAAATCCCTGCTTCTAAACTTTTTATTTTGATATACCTTAATAAGTGAAGAACCAATTGTTTTAGGATAAATATAAAAGGATTACTTCTGCCTAATTGATCACTAAGAATTTTGATATTTTCTATATAGGGTATTTTAATCGTATCAGCAAAGTTTATTTTTTTTGTTTAACCGTCCCATTATAAAATATTTGATTTGCTTTGTTAATTGCTTTTTCGATTACATACGCGGGATACATGAGACTTTCTAATTGGTGGTGGATCAATTTGAATTCGTATTGCAAATGATGAGTGGAACACACTCTAAGACCTCTTAGGAAAAGATTGCAAGCAACACCAGTTTTTACAGACAAAGCATGATAACTTAGAAAGTGTATATATGAGACAGAAAGTTTTCTTCCTATACACAGAAAATTGGTATTTGTTAGGTTCTCTTATAATTAAGACATCCAAAAATGGTAGCTTGCCATCCGATTCCCAATCGGCTTTAAACTTGTTACTAGGGACTAAATCATTAAGTTCATTTAAAAAATGTGTCAAATTCTCCCCAACAGGAGTCCCAGTATGAAAATATATCGTCCACAGTACGGGCGAGCAGAGACTCTAGTCGCTAAGCCCGTTATAGGTCGTATGTGACGATATATTTTCATACTGGGACTCCCGTTGGGGCGAATTTGACACATTTTTTAATGAACTTAATCATTTAGTCCCTAGCATCAAGTTTAAAACCGAATGGGAATCGGATGGCAAGCTACCATTTTTGGATGTCTTAATTATGAGAGAACCCAACAAATGCTCATTTACTGTGTATAGGAAGAAACTTTCTCTGTCTCTTATATACACTTTCTAAGTTATCATGCTTTGTCTGTAAAAACTGGTGTTGCATGCAGTCTTTTCCTAAGAGGTCTTAGAGTGTGTACCACTCATCATTTGCAATGCGAATTCAAATTAATCCGCCAACAATTAGAAATTTTCATTAAAATGCCCTATTTAGAAAATATTAAATTTCTTAGTGATCAATTAGGCAGAAGTAATCGTTTTATATTTAATTATCCTAAAACAATTGGTTCTTCACTTATTAACGTATATCTGAATTAAAACTTTAGAAGCAGGGATTTATAAAATTGATTGCATTCGTGAAAAATATATCTTACAAAGGTCAAACTGGTCGTTCGCTAGGCCAGAGAATATCTGAGCATAAAAGAGCAGTGCGATATGGTGCTGAAAGTTCTGCTTTATTTGTGCATATGCAAGATACTGGTCACCATATTGATTGGAGTGAGTCCTCAGTGCTATATAAAAGTAATTGCCAATACAGAAGAAAGATACTTGAAGCAGCATTTATAGAAAAATCAGAAACCACAAATATATCAAATGGACAGTGGTGTTCTGACATTGTGGATGAAGCAATATTAAAAGACCTCATTAAGAAGATTATGCCAAATGGTCATCCACCTGACCTGAGGTCTGAAGATAATCCCTTCGTGGATCCTCCTGGCAATCATACCTAGCATTTCCCCCCCAACATATTCTTTATTCAGAGCTTTGTATATATCAGTTCTTTTGTGCCTGAAGAGGACTGGAGTTAAGTCGTAATATATAGTACATCTTCGCTTCTTTTTGTGTTTTATTTATGGGCACTTTTTGATTCACACACACACACACACACACACACACACACACAAACACACACACACACACACATATATATATATATATATATATATATATATATATATATATATATATATATATATATATATATATATATATATATATATATATATATATATATATATATATATACATGAATAAATACATACATACAAATATACCTACATACCTACATACATACATACATACATACATACATACATACATACATACATACATACATACATACATACATACATACATACATACACATATACATACATACATATATATATATATATATATATATATATATATATATATATATATATATATATATATATATATAAATGTTAGGAATAGCCAATTAAATAAAACTACTAAAATATATATATAAAACGTACTTATTAATATCGTGAACTTAACTGTCCACATGCTCAAAGTTAAGGTCACGAAATTAAAAAGTACGTTTTAAATACAAATATATGTTCGTTGTTTTATTTAATTGGCTTGTCCTACCTTTCTAGACTGTATGCTAACAGTTCGGGGTAATTAATATATATATATATATATATATATATATATATATATATATATATATATATATATATATATATATATATATATATATATATATATATATATATATATATATATATATTATATATATATATATATATATATATATATATATATATATATATATATATATATATATATTTATATATATATATATATATATATATATATATATATATATATATATATATATATATATATATATATATATATATATATATATATATATATATATATATATATATATATATATATATATATATATATTTTATATATATATATATATATATATATATATATATATATATATATATATATATATATATATATATATATATATATATATATATATATATATATATATATATATATATATATATATATATACATATATATATATATATATATATATATATATATATATATATATATATATATATATATATATATATATATATATATATATATATATATATATATATATATATATATATATATATATATATATATATATATATATATATATATATATATATATATATATATATATATATATATATATATATATATATATATATATATATATATATATATATATATATATATATATATATATATATATATATATATATATATATATATATATATATATATATATATATATATATATATATATATATATATATATATATATATATATATATATATATATATATATATATATATATATATATATATATATATATATATATATATATATATATATATATATATATATATATATATATATATATATATATATATATATATATATATATATATATATATATATATATATATATATATATATATATTATATATATATATATATATATATATATATATATATATATATATATATATATATATATATATATATATATATATATATATATATATATATATATATATATATATATATATATATATATATATATATATATATATATATATATATATATATATATATATATATATATATATATATATATATATATATATATATATATATATATATATATATATATATATATATATATATATATATATATATATATATATATATATATATATATATATATATATATATATATATATATATATATATATATATATATATATATATATATATATATATATATATATATATATATATATATATATATATATATATATATATATATATATATATATATATATATATATATATATATATATATATATATATATATATATATATATATATATAATATATATATATATTATATATATATATATATATATATATATATATATATATATATATATATATATATATATATATATATATATATATATATATATATATATATATATATATATATATATATATATATATATATATATATATATATATATATATATATATATATATATATATATATATATATATATATATATATATATATATATATATATATATATATATATATATATATATATATATATATATATATATATATATATATATATATATATATATATATATATATATATATATATATATATATATATATATATATATATATATATATAAATATATATAAATATATATATATATATATATATATATATAATATATATATATATATATATATATATATATATATATATATATATATATATATATATATATATATATATATATATATATATATATATATATATATATATATATATATATATATATATATAATATATTATATATATATATATATATATATATATATATATATATATATATATATATATATATATATATATATATATATATATATATATATATATATATATATATATATATATATATATATATATATATATATATATATATATAATATATATATATATATATATATATATATATATATATATATATATATATATATATATATATATATATATATATATATATATA
>JAXCGZ010019498.1:0-7500 GCA_037179515.1 Halocaridina rubra
ATTATAAGATGTGAATGTTGCCGTCATTGATTCTTCTTTTTGTGTTTTTTTTTTTCCAGCGAAGCTAGGCGATAATTGTGCCTACATTTTATTGCAGTCGATAGATTGTTGCATGCTGTTATTGCATAAATACTGATAAGACATCGGTAGTACCGCCATTTGCATAAATATTTTTGCCACATGTCGCAACTGTTTAGAGAATAGATAGAACTCCCATTGACAAATTGTGGAGCCAGCGAGTTGCCACTTATGCTCTATATATATACATAGATTATGACAGCAGGAATTTAAATAGTAAAAGAGACTGTGTTAGAATGAGCATTACTATGAAATATAAGTATAGAACTCTGTTCTTACTTCTGAATGCCAGTCTCCATTGTATATATATTGATATTTCTGATTTAGTATATTTATTTTTATTGTTTATTATTCTTATTTTGATCATAATTATTAGTAATGTTATTATGTTGACTGATATTGTTGCTATCTCTCAATGGCCTGTTGCTAACTATTATTTTTGAAATACAATCAGCAGTAATCTGATGATTTGTATCTTTTATCTGAATTCATACTTGATGTTATTGTAGCCACGGCTAATAAGAATGTTTCTTTAGTGGCTTTTCTCAGTATTTAATGATTGTTTTTATGACTATAGTAAAGTAATACTATGTATCAGTTACCCAGCTAAGTCCCGAATGTTTGGGAATCCTAATCTAATGATGTAGGCAAATGTGCACATAAGGAATATGTTTCCAGGCAATCCCGACCTGCAAGTTCTAAAAGTCTTTAGTTTTGTCCTCTCAAACAAGTCCCTGTTGCCCATTGAATAGAGATTGCAATCACTTGCAGTTGCAGGGGAAGCAAAGTATAGCCTCCGAGTACCAACGTATGGCCATTGTTGGTACCCAGAAGTCATAGGGAACCTTTCTTACAACTGTAGTAGTGACATAGGTTCAAATTTTCATCCCGAGGTCTGCTTCGAAGGTACGTGTGGATTGCAGTACTGAAGAGAAATCGCTGTGACGTTGCAGGTCTCCTACAGGGTGGTCTTAGTCAAGATCGGCTGAGGGTAGGACGAAAAAGCCAGGCTGGAAGGATTAGAAAGGTGCATCGATCGCTTCCTCTTTGTCTTGCCTATCTTGGAAAGAAGATAATTTATGGTAGTGTACGAACCTGGGCCTGCAGCAAGGACGGCAGGGGGAGTGAAAAAATGAGGAGACAGAGAGAAACCGTGGAATCACGCCTAGCAAGAATTCTTGAGCAAGGGAAAGAGAAAACAAAAGTCTTTAATATCCTAAAAACACTCTAAAAAGCCATGTAAACGAATTGATGAAATCCCAGAGAGAAAGAAGGGTATTTAAAAATCCCTTATTAGTTGTTGGAAAGAACAACCCACGCTTTAGAACTGAAAAAAAAAATGGGAAAGAAAAGGTCCCCTTTTATTATTTGTTTTACCTAGTTTTAAGATAATTTTAAGCGACAACTCAGAGACTCCTTTAAAGATAGTTTTTGAATAAGTGCCTTTGATGAATTGTATGATTTGCACCGATAGTAATAAGTTGTCTTCTGCTTAAATAATATTAGTGTTTTGCTTTAGCATTATCATTGTTTGAATCATGATTTAATCTTTGTGTTCATTAAGTTCTCATATCAGTTTGTCTCTGAGTAGGAATTGCACATTGGGATGATGAATGTTTTCTGACTTTTCACATCGTAACCAATATTTTGTTTCAGGAGTAGTTTTTTAAGGCCTAATTTTAAGACAAATCAATGCCCCATAGTAACGATAGGAAGTTTCCATTTATGTTATTGTCTATCGCATTTTAAATGTTCGTACATACTAATGTTCTACATGATTTATCTTTTTACTGTAGCTAACCAACTTTTGTAAATCTTTTGAAAAAGGAGAGAAGTAGACACAGTAACGTCATGATCTAAACTAACTTGTGATCTTAATTAGTGTTTAATAATGAGTAGTTACACACTGAAATCCTAATGATTAAAGTTAATTTTATTTGTTGAATATAGGAATGTTTGTACTAAAGATTGTTTAGTGTTCATAGAACTAGGAATTCTTAGAAAATAGCTTAAATAATTCGGCCCCATTTCTATTGTAAACTAATGTTAGCTAGGATATGTCCAAGAGCTCTCGAAAAATTATCCCATGCTTCGACTGAAATAAGAGATATTTCAGTTTTGGTTGGGAGGGATGTCGTATGACTTCCGTCATGCTGAAGCCAGAATCTGAAACTTGTAACAAATCTTGAGGGGTAACGGTTGGTCGAGGGCACAGATATTTTATTACATGCCCTCACTTTTATTGAGTTTTGGGTGCAGACCATGTTTTCCCTTGGGACCACCAAGATTTGTGGCTAGGCACCTGGAACTAACCGCTGGAGCCATGCACCCCCCAAGAGGCCTAAAGGATAAGGGACCTTCGGTCCTCGAAAACACTACAAGTCGTGAAGAGAAACATGAGAGGCTAGAAGTCAAGGGTGAAATAGAATACTCTCCCAATTGTTTTCTGCGGTACAGCCAATGTTTGTAGAAAGTGTCAAGGAGATATATGACTGGACCCATGAGACTTGGCATCCGATATGGAGTGCCTGAGGAGGGTGGGAAAGGCCAAGAAGTTAGCCAATTCCTAAACCACAAGAAACACAAACATTTAACCTGTACGTATGTACATGCCCTGGAGAGATACCCAATAGCCACGCTCTGACCTGGAACTTTTCCGTTCTATAGGTTTGTTGAAATAGCCCCTCCCCGAAATAGGGAGGGACTCCACTTCGAACCTGGCGTTGATTTGCAGGACTGGATGTCACTCGAGTTCATTGGCAGGAATGGATGTCAAGCCACGCCCTGCCCCGGGGGTATTTCAAGAACCACCCAGGGCAGACACAGTTAGTTAGAACTTTGCCCGGGGCACGAATAGATCATAGCTTGTGATAGTCATAGGGTGGGGGCATTGAGGCGTCGAATGTGTTGTACTCTAGAATAAATTAAGATAAAGGAATCACTGCTTGTCCATTCTTACCTTGTACCCGTCTGGTACTAATAATTATAACGTAGTGATTAACTCTACGACAACATAATTATATATGTGAAGTGTCGAGACTTCCCGAGCTCATACTTTGATTATGTCATTTATTTCCTGGCCAAATGCTCTCACATGTGGGAAAAAAAAATTCTTATGTTTCATATACACCTCATTTGATTTCTTATGAGTTGTGACAATGGGACGAGCAAAGAAAACTGCCTTCATCGAATTTAGCTAGAATGTGAAAATGTTTATCATATTTAGAAGGGGTTTACATTTCCTTATATCAGATTCAAAGGACAATATCAATATTCTGTAGACACGTTGATTTTTTTTCTCAATATATTGTTTTGATGCAAGGAGAACAAACCTTGTAGTGGAGTTTATCATCGAAAAAAATAATATATCCCTAATCTCTCCGCTAGAAAGTTTTAGAAATCATTTGTACCCTAAATCTGGAGTACGGGTCCCTACTTTTTGTCAGCATTGGGGGGGGAGACAAAGCTCAAGGTCATCATGAGAGAAATGGGACATCGTCGCTCCTGTCTTTTTAAATTTCGTACAGTAGCCGAATGATTAGAATACTCGACACGGGAGTTGACAAACCAACTTTCGAGCCAACCGTTGGGCATCAGGAAGACATCCGGACATAATTCCTTAGCCTCACTGTGTCCACTCTCATAATGGGGATTAGTAATGACATGAAATGTAAACACCCACGTGTACATTGTGTAACTCGATATTTGCATGTAGCATTTTATGTCCCATTATAAGTGAAGATATCAACATTCTGATTAATAGGTCAAAGATATACTGTTTCCGAAATTATCTTTTAAAGATCGAGTTATTATATAAAGCAGATCTTGAGGGAGAAAAGGTTAGAAGAGGATGATGTGTTTAACAGAACTGAGTGGAGTAGGCATAGTCAAGTTTAGGTACCCCATATGAAAGTGGGAAAAGCTAAAGAGAGAGACGGAAAGGTCATTGATATTGTCTAGATGATTCCTTGCTATGGAGGAGTCTTAGTTCAGTTTCGCTACCCCACGTGAAAATTGGATAAAAACTGTAGATACAAAAGGAGGCTGTATTGAAAACTTTTGCGTTCAGGCTGTGGTGTCAGATTTAAAATTATTATTGGTGTATAATCGTAAATTTCATTGAATACAGAGTTCGCAAGAATACGTGTCAATATCTGTTAACCCATGTACATAGTAGCTGACAAATGTGTTTAGGCAAGTTTTACATAAGTCTCGTTGTTTTTGGCTTGTTTTATATATTTAGTTTGTGTGGCTTCATCTTGGATCACAAAGAGATGCACACTTTTTGCATACAGCAAAGTTAATAGTTATTTTTATGATTGTGACACCAAAATGGGGGGGGGGGAAAATCGGGCCTGGGCATGAAGAAAACATAAAACGAAGAGAAACAAAGATAGGGAGTGTTGTGACTTGTCAGATGTGAAGGGATTCTAAGATATACGTAACGAATATGCACAAATATTCGGTATTGATGTATGCGTAGATAAAGAACCGTAATTGAAGGAAGACTTAACATCGAACTGTCCTAAAAAGTCCTAGTTAAGTCTAAAAGAACCTTCAGCTGTAGTATCGCAACGGTCGAATAGTTCCATGGGCCAAACCTACTACATGGTGTTGCTTTGTTATATGCCTTATATGATATGAGAATGAAATTTTACAACGATTTAATTTTTATTTTAATACTTGTGCACGTACACGTATGCGAAAATAAGAGCACATTATATACATAAACATATTTTAATCTCAAATTTGCCTTAGTAGGAAAGAACAAACAACTCAGAGAGAGAGAGAGATGGTTGTCTTCATGTCATGATTCCATGTGAAGGCTACTTAAAACCCCATACTCAATATAGTGAAAGGCAGTACAGTACTTCCATTAGAAGACAGGGCTCAACAGACAATGAACCGTGTAGCGTGCATGCGATGATTAAGTGACTGAAGTAAAGAGCAGATTAAAGTAGCCAAATTATTCGCTGTCAGAGTAAATAATAATAATAATAATGAAAAACGCAGAATGGACTCTAGTGTTCGAGAATAATAATAATAATAATAGTAATAATAATAATAATAATAATAATAATAATAATAATAATAATAATAATAATTATAATAAAAATCATCATCGTCATTATTGTTGTTATTATTATTATTATTATTATTATTATTATTATTATTATTATTATTATTATTATTATTATTATTATCAGTATTGTTATTATTATTATTATTATTATTATTATTATTATTATTACCTGAGGACATCCTAAAGTGTCCCTTTATCCATTTTAGTTACTATACTTATCCTATGAAACAAAAGTTTGTCATATATTTACACTCTTACTGTATTTGCAGTTCTGATTCAGTGATCTCAACTGTGTGAAGTTTCAGGGTTGTAACTGCAAGCATAACGGAGTTATTGAAGTTTAGAAACAAATTCTGTGTGTGTGTGTGAGTGTACGTGTGTGTGTGTGTGTGTGTGTGTGTGTGTGTGTGTGTGTGCATGGCTACAGGAAATTGAAAGAAATTTTGAGAGCCTTAGTACATAGTATTTTCAAGTGTAAGTAATACACTTGAAAATATTTTGTACTAAGGATCTCAAAATTTCTTTTAATTTCCTTACGTAGCCATAGCCATTAACAAATTCGCAATATTCATGTCTTTCTCGTGTGAAATAGAATCATATATATATATATATATATATATATATATATATATATATATATATATATATATATATATATATATATATATATATATATATATATATATATATATATATATATATATATATATATATATATACAGTCTGTTAATATTTTTATAATGTATTTTTCTATGTATATAAATAAAAAAAATTATGTTAAACTACCTGTCAATCTAAGTAGCTCTGTCTTAGAGACATCTTTGTCTCTTACTCAAACGTTTAGTAATATCAGGTAGGTACTGGAGGCGTAGTCACCGTGGTTCAAGCAGTAGCGTCCGCGACTCTGAGGCGTCAGGTCAAGGGTTCGCGCCCCGTCACGGTCTGAGGTTAGCAAGGGCATGCACTCAGGGTAACGATTACATCTGCCAAAACAAGTCCTTCGCAAGAAGGCAACCGTCCTAGCCCTTGGTTGAAAAGGGACTCCGTGACGTAAAACCGGAACAACAAAAGGTAGGTACTGGAGGTATACCTATCCTCTCCTTTTCGATAATACTTACATTTTGGTGTATAGGAATAACATCTATTTTATCTTCCCAAAAATTTATTAATCCCCCTGAAGGGAGGATGAAAGCATATCTCCTCCATTTTACCCTTCATGTCGTAAAAGTCGACTAAATGGGGTCGAGCGAGGGGACTCTGAATCCCCTCCTTTGGATTTTCCAACTCACAGGGACAATTTGTTTGCCTTACTCAGCCACATCTCCTCTATAAGGGGGACTGTGGCTCTTGTATATAGATAGGTAGAACATTATTGAATATTTAAATGAACGTGATAGCGCGCAGTAATATGAGCAGTTTTTATTAACCCAGATAATTGTGAGAAAGAGGAAGGGGAACTTAAATACTTTTAAAAGTGTGGAAATTGTAGACATTGTAAAGTGAGGTGCGAAAGTTGTGATGTGTGGCCGTAGGAGGAGGAGGAGGAGGACGATTTGGAGGTATGACTTTCCTGAAGCAGAATCGGCCACCCCCTTCCGACGAGACTCGAGTGTCTTGGCTATCGACCCTTCTCTAACGCGACCACTGACATCACCTTCCTTCGCCAGCTGCAACTTCCTCCTTCTTTCTCTCCTCCCATAACCGCAACCTTTTCCCTCAATCCGTCTTTTTTTAACCTCTCTCTTTCCCTTTTACGTTCACCACCTATGATAGTCTGCTGGGGAACACCTCCTCTGCAGTTACATCCAGGTGTAATTACTTTGCCACTACCTTCCTTCATTGGCGGCTCCGGTGCTCAAGCCGTGCTTTTTTTTTCTTTTTTTTTCATGTCTGCCGTTCTTGCTACGGCCTTATTACTTGTCATTCTGTTCAAAAGTCTTTTAACATAACTGGTGAAATATATTCTTAATTCATTATTTTATATCTTTGTGTCATTTAGGCTTCTGTATTGATTACCAGTGTGATATGGACATGCAATATTATTATTATTATTATTATTATTATTATTATTATTATTATTATTATTATTATTATTATTATTAGTATTATTATTATTATTATTATTATTATACATATTTCCTGAATATTCAGATTAGCTCTTCATTTTATAGTCACTCTTCGCAGACATAAATCTCTTCAGTTTAGTCTCTTCCTTATTACCGTTATTACCAGCATCACTTCTCCTCCCCCCCTTCCTCTTCTAGCTTAATAAGGCCTTATTACACTCCTCTTCCTCATCCTCTTGATTATTAAATTAATCCTCTTATCATCTCTTATCA
>JAXCGZ010019498.1:12500-51191 GCA_037179515.1 Halocaridina rubra
TTTCATAAACTTTAATGCTACACCTGACCCTCCTGTCCTGCTCTTGTGAGATCCGTCAGTATAAATGCAGAATGTCTCGTTGATATTTGGAAAACTAGTTTTAATAAAGACTTCAATTTCTTCTAGCCATTGATGTTTTTAATAACTGGAGTGACATATGAACCAGATGACAATGTTGGAAAGAGAATTTCTGGACCAATCCTCTTGCAAGGACTATTTAATCATGCCAGACCACTCTCAGTAAATAGTTTTATGCTGGCGTCACACATAGCCAAACTCCCGACCCGACTCTTAAGACCGTGTTCCGACGGAATCTTCGCTCAATCCTTGGAGATCCGGCAGATTTTTTAGCCGACAGGTGCATTCCTGTGCCTGTCGGAAGTGCGTCATACGTCCTCGTAAGCATTCCTATGGATCATAATTGCAATCGTACGGAGTAGTTTGGACGCGTAATTTAGCGTACGACTGATCATACGCAAACGTAAGTCTCATCATAGAAAACGGGAAATTTAAATTTTTGACTATTACGACTGGGCCACCCATGCTCCCGACGCTCCCTACCCATCGTAGGGGAACGTACACGTTCGTAGGGGGTTGTTCATTTTCATTATTTTATACTGAGAAGATATTAAGTTTAATATTTTACGTTTAATAATGTAGTTATATTTGCCCTTACTTTTCCATTTATATAATTATGTTAGAATTGATCCTAGTGAACAATAAATATATGGAATATATATATATATATATATATATATATATATATATATATATATATATATATATATATATATATATATATATATATATATATATATATATATGTTCCGGTTTTACGTCACGGACTCCCTTATCAACCAAGGGCTAGGACGGTTGCCTTCTTGCGAAGGACTTGTTTTGGCAGATGTAATCCTTACGCTGAGTGCATGCCTTTGCTAACCTCAGACCGTGACGGGGCGCGAACCCTCGACCTGACGCCTCAGAGTCGGAGACGCTACCGACTGAGCCACGGCGACTGCATATATATATATATATATATATATATATATATATATATATATATATATATATATATATATATATATATATATATATATGGGATATTTGTGAAAGTATAACCCTGATTTATATATTTGGCACTTCAGCTACTTATATATATAAGTAAATATATGTTGGCCATGTATGTTAAAATATTTCATATATTTTGTTTGACACATTTATGGATTTGATTAATTCATATTTTGATATGAGGGAAAAAATAAATGCACATCATATCAAGAACACAATGTAAGAAATGAGGAATTATATGAGACATTTACCTATAAAGAGCTTGATATATATTAAGAATGATTGTTATATTTTGTACATAGAAAGCAGACAGGAAATGTTTTTTTTTCTTAATGGTCACTCAAAGAAACGTGTCTGTACATTAACATCAAACAACAATAACAACAACAGCAACAACAACAACAACAACAATAATAATAATACTATAATAATAATAATAATAATAATAATAATAATAATAATAATAATACTATAATAATAATAATAATAATAATAATAATAATAATAATAATAATAATAATAATAATAATAAGAAGAAGAAGAAGAAGAAGAAGAAGAAGAAGAAGAATATCATGCTAAAACAATAAGAAATGCGGCAAGCGGACCAGGAAAACTGAACGCCCAGGACAGAGTTGTCAGAAATGAGACCACGCATGCGCGCGCTGTCTTTTCGTACTGCGCTGCCAGACGTATAAGCGAATTTTTAAATTTTTAACGGTTCCAGACCCGGAGGACTGCGGACGCCAGGTAGGATCGATCCTCTGGATCGTACATGGGCGTACACCTTCTCCTACGTCCGCATACTATCAAGAAGATCGATCTTACCCATCGTACGCAGTCTTCTACGACTGATTTGGTCTTCTGAATCACGGAGATTATTGGGTGCAGCAGCCAGTTATCGTAGGCCCTCCACGACGGTTCAGGACCCCCTCGATTTTTTTAAACTACGTAGGACCGTTAGGATTCCGTCGTACGCGGACGAAAAATTACACCCGATTATCGTAATGACGTCATTGCTGCAGGGAGGATTCCGTCTTTAGACTGTTTTAAGAGTCGGGTCGGGAATTTTGGCTATGTGTGACGCCAGCATTACATGATTATCCCTTGTCTCATTGATTATAATCTTAAATATTCTGGGGGTGAATTAGTCTGTTATATGTTACCTTTTTATTAATGTTTTAATGATTGTTGGTGCTGACTGGGGCCATTGCAAAGGACCAGCATTACATGGATGTAAATGAACTGATTTTGCTAATTTAGCACCAAATATCACTACTGACTGTTTAATATGTTGTATCAGAGGTGGGAGGTTTTATTCATATTGCATATTGATAATGCTGGTACTCATAAGGCAGCCATGAATAATCCTCATAGCCTTGTTTTGAAATTTTTTGAAAGGTCTTAAAATAGAGGTAGTTATAGTACAGAGCTGCAGGGTGAGATGATCGACTAATGACCTGATATATGCAAGATAGGAAGCTCGGCATATGTTAATGACAACACCAGATACCCTATTGGCAAGAAGCTTTAACGGTCTGAGTCTGTTAAAGCCTTTCACATAGATTTTTGACATACTTTGTGTGGGGGGGAGGAGGAACTGGTATTCCCAAATATTTATGATTTTCGCACACCTAAACTATTTGTTTATTTACTACAAGAAGATGCTGTTGCGAGATATTGAAAAAATACTTTGTTTTTGGGAGTTGAAACCACAAGACCGATGACATTTTTGAATTCATTAAGTATTATTTACATATTACTGACAGAAGGTGCCCTTACACAAATTTTGTCTGCATAGAATATGATGGTACATTCATTATTTGGTAGCTTGAGAGAATTGAGAAGCGTATCCATTAAGATATCAAAGAAAAAGGGAGACAAAACTCCTCCTGGAGGAGTCCCCAATGTAAATTCTATTTAACTGAAAGATGATAGACTTTATAGTACACTTTAGAGGTACGAACACTTGGGTATTTTCTAACTAGTTGTAGAAGTTTACCATATAAACTCTGAAGTTGCTAAATGATCCAGAGTAACTGTTCTATTTGCAATAGCATATTGCAAATCTAGAAAAACACTGACTTCAGAGCAGTTCTCAACATTCATGAATTCTGCAAATCAGTAAAATTAAGCCTGTTAATAAGTATTCTCTCGAAGGCTTTGCATAAACAGGATGTAAGAGAGATGGCTCTTAATTTTGTATTTTCCTTTTTTGGAATTGGATTTTTTTTTCTGAAAGTGCATCCCGTTATAAATGGTGCTGAATAAACCTGACTTGGATTAATGCCAAATATGTATAATCATTAAGATCCCGGATTCCTTGGTATGTACTGCCATCTTCACCCGGAGAGGTGCTTTCTCTTATGAGAGAGCAAATCCTAACTCACTTTTGGTTATGTAGTCACTGAATTGGTCCTCTTCCATTTTTCTTGCATTGAATAATTCTATTTTCATCATTCATCCAAAGTCAAGACTATGTCATCGTTGTTGAATATCACAAGGAAGGTTTTTAAAGGAAGATGTTTTGGAGCATTGCAAGAGTTTGGGCATCGTTTGTTTGTGACACACTGAAGTTTTTGCCTACCAGAGCATTAACTGACTGCCAGATTGTAGAACTACAGCTATGAGCACTGATAGACTGTTGGAAATATTAGAAGTGTTTAATTCAAATTTTAAACTCACGATACTCTCGTTGCGTAAGTAATAGATTTTCAAGAATGGTTGCATTGCTGTGCCCTTTATGCATATCAGCTGCACTGTGTACCTGCCTTTTAAATGTGTTTAGCTTGTTATCTTCTGTCCAGTTGCATTTATGCTTGATTGTTTTGTGTTTAGGCTTGTGTATGTAAGTTCCATTAAATAAATAAATTAGTTCTACTTATAGGTCATAGATTTCTTGGCTTGTAATGGTCTGAATATCTACATTATCAAATACAGAAGACATAAAAGAGCAAAAAAAAAAGCAATGAACCCAATATGAATATTTATTCGCTCTTGTTTATGTACTTGACAGTTACCTGAATCGTGTAGGAATGTGCTCTCAAGTGCAAAGTGGTCAGAATTGATCGTCTAGTCTCCTACAAGTAATGTCTTTCCCATCTATTAAGCCAAGATAAAATATTTAGTCTAGTCTACCACCTCTTAAGTTGGGCACGTAAACGTGGTTCTAGTAAGATAAAGTTATTATCCTTAATGAACTCATAGAGTCGTCTGCCATCGCAGTTACATTTATTTTCTGGTGTGGGTTTCCAGCTTAGAAAATACCTTACAGTCTAACTCTTAGACACAAACATTTTGATTCTTTGATCAGAATCAAACCTGATGAGGTCTTTCTCCAGGTGGCTTGATATAATATGCATGCCTTTTTATAAGTAATGCCTAAACGCAGCACTAAAGCAGCTATAGTCTGTCTTCCTCTCCTTAGCTGCAGCAACAAGTGTCTTTGGAATTATTTATTATTGTTATAATTTAGCTATTCCAAGGAATGGGGAAAGACTACTTCCTCCGTGTTCCCCTGCGTATCGTAAAAGTTAACTAGATGGGGCGGAGCGAATGGATTGGGAATCTCCTCCTTTGAATTTTCTTTCCTTAAAGGGTTAAGGTATTTTGCTTTGATCCATGGTTCAACCACTCCCCTTTTAAGGGGGACTCAGGCTCTTGTATACAGATTAAGTATTAGATATTTTTCATTTTTGGGGGGTTATTTTTTTTTATTTCATTTATTTTTCTTATAGAGATAGCAGTTACGCAAGTACCACTTCATCAGAATACCTCGTAAACTTGACGTAAACTCGAATATAGAGAATAGTGACATAGTTGAGCCTCCAAGCATTTAAAGTTCGATAGTAAGTTATGATTTTCTTCTGTTTCAAATATGCAATTTGTTAATTTCTGTTTTATATTTTTATGTTTGCATGTCTCTTAAATTGGTAAATTTCTGGGATGAGGACCACGAAGGTATTTTTCTTCATGGTATATATTATCAATAACCGACGACATAAGTTTTAACGTTCTTTATTATTATTATTATTATTATTATTATTATTATTATTATTATTATTATTATTAGTAGTAGTAGTAGTAGTAGTAGTAGTAGTAGTAGTATTTCTTGTGGTTTTCATATTGTGATATATCCCTCTTCCCTTGAAAATATACGTATTAAAGTATAATTTCATAATCATTACTGTATAGTTACAGTATTTTATTTACTTAATAGGCTTCATGAATACAATGAAATTTTAATGTATTTATGCTAATAATAATAGATTTGTTACTTGTATCACGTTGCACTTGCAGGTTTTACATATAGCTTTTGATTGAGAGAGAGAGAGAGAGAGAGAGAGAGAGAGAGAGAGAGAGAGAGAGACTCCCTTAGCCCGGTCTTGTCTTCAGCCATGATCAATCGACAATGATTGTAAAATATTGACCTTGATCAGGCACGTGTAAACATGGCGTGCTTGTGATGGCGTCATGCTTCCTAAGTCTTATGCTTATACACAACTTTAACATAATGCGCAAATCTCTTGCTTTATCCTTGGGGGTCTTCGCACGGTGTTCCTTGGCGCATATTAAAGGATAGATCCTTAATTACGGATTCATGGATCGTTGCCTCATTCACTCGCTCGCCTTCTAGTCTCTAGACTCTTTTTCGTACATTCGCTTTTGGGTCTGCTCGCTAAATCTGCTCTTTTAGCTACCAAAAAGATTGTATTTATGTCCATATCTTTATTAACTTATTCTAAATGTTCTAAGTTGCGGAACGGTGCATTTTTTGCCCTTAAAGTTGCTCGAGCTCTTTAAGATAATATTCTTTCTTAACCCTATGTATCTAATGATGCATTCACTGAATCTCCTGAGTGGACAGGTTCTACCACTCAAGGGTCACCATTATATTTTTATCCGGGATTTGATCTGACGAATACTGTACAAGCTTTCTCGTATTAAATTGGACAGTCTCACTCACGATTATATGCAGAATTTCACTCATTAGTCAGACTCAGATTTTAAGATAGTATTCATCAGTGCGATTGAAGAGTTAAAATATAACTTTTTAGCAGACTTTTGGTAAGGTGTATTTCAGAAATTCTTAAGCCGTTAACAAGTTTTTCAAAAACTCTTTAGCCTAGCTTGGACGAATTGTATATTCCTGGTGATCCCTCGTCTCAGAATAAAGTGCCTTACTTTGCTTAGGATTCAAACCATATTTAATTGTTGACTTCCCCAAGACCACGAATATAGCGAAGCTTTCAGAGCAGAAATTTTGATTGAGCATCATAAGACGGAGTCTTATTTCCCCAGTCACACTTTCTCAAGGATCAATTGTCGGATTGATCCCACTGGAAGGCTGAAAAACCCTACCTGAGAGTGGAAACATCATAAGGAGGAGGAAGCCTTATACTGAGAACTGTTTTGATATTTTATGTCGGCGATTTCTATTTAGCCATTTGACCTGGGCAGAACCCTGTCCACCTGCTACTTTTGGAAGCAGTAGACAATATCTTCCTTACCTGTCACAAGAAACTCGGCTCATATTTATTAGGAGTGACACTACTGAAAATATGACACTTTTTCATGGTTCTTATAATTTGACTTGGGGACGTGTACACAGGCACTCCCTTTGATATATAGATGCTTCCTCTACATTACGTATGGCATCCGTATAATAAGTATGGCTTATTACTATTATTTCATCCATTGACTTTTATGTGCAATAAATACAGCTATATCCTTTGATATGATGCACCGTTTTGTTTCACCATTTGTTCCCATTCGAATTGGGGTGGACACAAGTTTGAACCAAGAAATTAAGATTGAATGCCCTTCCTTACGGCCCGTGATGGAATCACTCCCGTGCTCTTCTCGTCACTACTCGCTCACGTTACCATTGGGCTATCACGGTTTTGACGCGTTGATGTATTCTGAGTTTCCCTTCTTTCCAGCCGTATATATATATATATATATATATATATATATATATATATATATATATATATATATATATATATATATATATATATATATATATTGTTTAATAACCTGTTATACTTTCAACAGTTTTATAAGTTTGAACGCTGTAAACAGACCGAGAGTCATCGGTGCATTCTCTCATGATCAAAGTGCCAACACATCATCACAAATCCCCTTGTCATCAAGGTTACTATGACAACGAATGACCACGAGCATGGGGGGGAGGAGTTAGTTCATGATGCCCAAGGAAGTGTTCTCTATTTTCAAGTGCAGTTGGCAATTCTCCTCTTCTGTTCATGATAATGATGATTGTCAAGATGAGAGTACATTAAAACACGTTCTTTTCTCAGGAACTCTATGCAGTTACTGGTGAAGATTGTATATACTCGTACAGTGTTCGGCCATATACATTCAACTTTTCCCTCTCTTTCACACTCCTATTCCTATCTTATCTGCTCATTACAGATCTACTCACTCTTATATATGTTCATTTATCAGTAGTCTTCGTGGCAAAATGGTAGCGTCCGCGACTCTGAGGCGGCATGTCGAGGGTTCGCGCCCCGTCACGGACTGAGGTTAGTAAGGGCATACACTCAGGGTAACGATTACATCTGCCAAAACAAGTCCTTCGCAAGAAGACAACCGTCCTAGCCCTTAGTAGAAAAGGGAGTTCGTGACGTAAAACCGAATCTAATCTTATCAGTATCATTCCCCTTTTATTAAAATTTATAACTCAAACGAGTTGTACTTTTCCTTTATATCACTGCAGTGTTTTTCTTGATATTCTTAGGTTTCAATTTAGAAAAGACGTCATAGAACATGGAGTCTTATTGAGGTTAAAGTCTGGTATATCTTTATCGCTCAGGCTGTAGTTTTCCAAGTGATTAAGAGAACAAGAAACCTCCTTGTGTTAAAGCAGATGATTTGGAGGCATGTCTACTGAACCCGGTTTAAAGAAAACAGACATTATTGAAGCTACTAATCCTGCTTATTTCTGAAATCGTTAAATCATTATACTGTTGTTGTTTTTTCTGATAGAGCATAGAACGAAAAAAAAAAGAAAAAAAATATATATTGATATTCTCACTTGGCTACGGTGTCTGCTGGTGATGATCCCAAAGTAAAATTGTATTAGGAAATTATAAGTATATTAAGTGTATGTTAGTCTCTTGTTTGTGTATGTAAAACGAGAGAGAGAGAGAGAGAGAGAGAGAGAGAGAGAGAGAGAGAGAGAGAGAGAGAGAGAGAGAGAGAGAGAGAGAGAGATAAATATCCTGATTTTTCATCCTCATCCTTTTACTCTTATTCTCTTGTGTGGATTTTCTCTTGCTCTTTTTAGAATATTATCCTAGGCCTGGAGAAAGCCCATCATGGCTTTTGAGAGCCTTATTGAAATGTCTGGCTGGGCTCCATTGATATTACGTGACTTTTAAGTTTGAAGATTTGAGTGCAAATCGCAGCTGAAATCATTTTTAGGCACTTTTTTGGACATCCACCTTTCAAATTGGGAATAAGAATTTTCAGATTTATGAAAGTTTAATATTATCGTTTATCGTTTTACTGTTTGGTTATTTTGCTCATTATTTGGTTGTTTTGTCTTCTCTTCCTATTGTATTTGCTGTCATTGTGATACTCTAGTTCCGATATTATGTTTATTATTATTATTATTATTATTATTATTATTATAATTATTATTATTATTGATAAATTTTGCTGCTGTTCATAAATTCGCGTAGAATAATAAAGAGTATAAAAGTAAAAGTTAACGGAACAAAAAAAGTCTTTTACGTATTCTTTTGCAATATTGTTACAGCCAGTAGTTTCTTTTAGTGTTTGGGAACAGTCATTGAAAACAATGTAGCAGTTTATCACAATAGCATGTTTTAAATGTTACTAATGTTTCAAGTGAATTATTAATACTAAAGTAACACACACACACACACACACACACACACACACACGATCCTGTGGTTCTATATATTGCTAAAATCAGTATCCTTCCCATTTATATTAACTAGTTAGTTAGTTTGATACACGAAAAAATTGAACAATAAAAGAAAAAAAAATTACCAAATACCCACCTGTCAACAGTACTGAGTTAAGTTGCCAAGTAGTACAGCAGTCCTATTTTCTTCATTTTTTTTGCTTTTCTCTTAGCTTTCTCTTTTACTATTTTGTTATTTTGTATATATATTGAGTTAAATGTAAAGTCTAAATCCCGTGATAACATATCTTGGTTAGCAAGTCAGTTTATCAGTTAGGAAGAATATATAACAGAAACAGGTGGGTGCCACCTCGAACACAAATTCGAATTTTCCTTCAGGTTTGACTTTTGTTTTTCTTTTTCTTTTTATACTTAAATTACCATGGTCAAGTTTTTAAGTTAAGATGTGTGTTACCAGAAAGGAGACAAACTGAGTCACTAAATAGCACTTATATGGAGATATAAAAATTCTGTGTGAAGGTAAATTAGAAGTTTTTCTCTTTTCTTTTTTTTTCCTCTTTCTCGTCTTCTTTCTATATTCTGTGAGAGGGAGAACATAAAAATGAAGCCATCTCTGTCCCAAACCTCTCCCACCCATGGGTCGGGAGAAGGGGTAGTCATCAGAGGACTTAAACAGAGAATCAAGAAGTTAGAGGAAATGGTTACAAGCCTTGATGATAAAATTCGGAATATGGATGGAGAAATGAAAGAGAATGAAACACTCAGAGAACAAATAAGATCTTTGAAGGAAGCAAATAAAGCACAAGGGCAGGAGAGAAAGGAACTAGAAAAAAGAATAAAGAAGCTGGAAGGGGAAAAGAGTCAACTAGAATCTAGAATTTCTAAACAAGAAGATAAAAACAAACAGCTAAATGACAACCTAAAGGAATTAGATGTTAGTTCACTGCTCTCTTCTGAGAGAGACGAGATTGCTGCTTGGAATGTTCAGATTAAGGAAAACATTGAACAGTTCAGAAAAGAGTTCCAGGAGCTGAATATGGAAAATGATGCCATGAAAACGTCCTTTGCTGATGCACTAAAGGGGAATGTGGCAGTAAAAGAGGCTGTAAAGGTGGTGGCACTGGAAAACATACAAACAGTTGACTATAAAGAGACAGTAATCGAAAAAATGAAAGACGTTGTGATGGAAAGGGCAAACCCACTCATCAGACAGGCACTTGATAAGGAGAAGACAGTGGTAATCTCAGGCATAAGTGAATCCCAGGAGCCAACATGGCAGGGGAGACTTGAAGAAAATAAAGCTAACGTTGTAGACCTGATAAGAAAGCTTGGAGTAGTATGTGGTCCTGAGGATATTGTAAACATACACCAACTAGGTAAATATTCGAGGGAAGGAAAGCCAAGACCAACAAAAGTAACCTTTGAGAGAGGGGAGACATGTAGGGAAATATTGTTGAGAAAAAAAAGTCTAAAAGACCTTCAAGAATGCAAAGAAGTGTTCATTAGACGATACAGAACACAGGAAGAGATGGGAAAGATCAAAAACTTGTTGCAAGAGGCAAGAAGGTTAAATGATGAAAGAAATGAAGAAGAGAAGAAAAATTTTTGTTACAGAATACTTCCAGACAAAGGGGAGATAAAGAAGATAATGACAGAAGATCAGGGGATGGGGCCTCATTAAGATTGTTATACACAAATGCTGATGGATTAGCTGGTAAGGCAGTAGAATTAAAAGATAGGATTCACAACAGTAAGGCAGATATAGTAGCAATTACAGAGACTAAGTTGAGTGAGGACATAAACAGTGTCACAGTTTTTCCTAAGGGCTTCAGAATACTAAGGGTCGAAAGATCTGAGAGGACTGGTGGAGGGATAGCACTGCTCATAAGTGAGAGGATTCAAGTTGAAGAAATAAACTTGGCTATAGAATGTGAGTTCAGGGAATTTCTTGTTGCTCGCATAAATACTGGGTCAGAGAGCATTATAATAACTGTTGTATACAACCCACCAAGGAACCAAAATAGGCTTGAAATTTATGAGGAAAGTCATATAGGTACGATTGAAGTCATAAACTCAGTTGTTAACATGGCGCGGGAGAAAAAATGTAGGATTTTGATTATGGGAGACTTTAATCATAAAGAGATAGATTGGATAAATCTTGACCCACACAGTGGTGAGGACTCATTTGGGGCAAGATTCCTAGATTGCGTACAAGGGAATTTCCTACACCAACATGTAATGGAACCAACAAGAGCCAGGGGTGGGGATGAGCCATCACTACTTGATCTGGTGTTCACAGATAATGTGTTGGATATTGAAAATATTGAGTATGAACCACCAATTGGAAAGAGTGACCACTGTGTGTTGTTGATGGAGTATATCATTGAAGACATTCTTCCTGAGAGTAGAGGCACTGAGGACATGAGGAGGAACTATCCGAAAGGAGATTACATCAAAATGAATGAGCTTTTTGCAGTTATTGACTGGAGAACCTTATTTTACAACAAATCTGTACAAGAAATGTATGACATCTTTTGTGAGAAATATGGGAAGATAGTAGATTGCTGCATACCTGTCACCAAAGTAGGTGTAATTCATGCCAGAGAGAAATGGTTCGATAATGGGTGTAAAAGAGCTAAGGAGTGGAGAGACAAATGCTGGAAAAGGTATAGGAGGAGAAAAAACATAAATGCCTGGCAAACCTACAAAAGAGCAAGAAATGACTACCTAAGTAAAAGGAGAGAGGCAGAGAGAGATTATGAGAGGGACATCACCAGGAAGGCTAAAGAAAATCCCAAGCTTTTCCACAGCTTTATCAGAGGAAAACTGAAGGTAAAAGAACAGGTTTTAAGGCTAAAGAGAGCGGATGGAAGCATCACTGAGACGGACGAAGAGATCTGCAAAGAATTGAACAAGGAGTTTCAGTCAGTATTTACAGTAGAAAATACCCCACCCCCTCAGATTGCAGTGATAGAAGCTCAAGGGCCGGTATTAGAGAACATCAACCTTACAGCCACAGAGGTATGCAAAGCGCTGATGGATTTAGATGTTCATAAAGCTACAGGTCCTGATGACATATCCCCTCATGTGCTTAAAAAATGCGCAAACTCAATATCAGTGGCACTAAGTATCATATTTAAGGAGTCACTGGAGTCGGGGGAGATTCCAAGATGCTGGAAACAAGCAAATGTGATACCTATCTTCAAAAAGGGAAGGAGGGATACGGCTCTGAACTATAGACCAGTTTCCTTGACCAGCATAGTTTGCAAACTTATGGAGAAACTACTAAGGAAACATATCTCTCTTCACTTGGAATCCTTCAACTTTTTGTCAGTGAGGCAACATGGCTTCAGAGAAGGAAGATCAACAGTAACAAACTTATTAGAATTTTATGATGAGGTAAGCCAAATCTTACAGGAAAGAGAGGGCTGGGCAGATTGCATATTCCTAGACTTCCAGAAAGCGTTTGACACTGTTCCACATGGGAGACTTATTAGGAAGCTGCAATCAATGGCTAGAATAGGTGGAAATGTCTTGGAATGGATAAAAACTTACTTAGAAGGAAGGGAACAGAGGGTTAGAGTAAGACACTCAGTGTCTGAATGGAGAAGAGTTAGTAGTGGAGTTCCACAGGGTTCAGTTTTAGGGCCACTTTTGTTCCTTGTATATGTAAATGACCTACCAGAGTCTGTAAATTCATTCATGAATATGTTTGCAGATGATGCAAAGATTGTGAAGAAAGTAAAAAACGAGAACAATGGTAGAGAACTTCAGGAGGATCTAAATAATCTGCATGAGTGGTCAGAAAAGTGGCTAATGAAATTCAATACCTCAAAATGTAAGGTAATGAGAATGGGTACAAGTGCAAGAAGGCCCAAGCTTGACTACTCGGTGGCTGGAGTACAACTTCAAGAGACAGAAAATGAGAGAGATCTAGGAGTAAACATACTGGCAGATTTGTCTCCAGAAATACATATAAATGGCTTAGTAAGGGCAGCATATGCATTCTTATCAAATGTAAGGGTAGCCTTCAGGCACATGGACAAGGAAATGTTCAGAAATATTTATGTAACCTATGTGAGGCCAAAACTCGAATATGCAGCCCCCTTTTGGAATCCGCACTTGAAAAAGCACATAGCTAAGCTTGAAAAAGTTCAAAGACATGCCACGAAACTGGTGCCAGAAATACGCAATCTCGGTTATGATGAGAGGCTGAGGGAATTAGACTTGCCATCACTCGAAGCTAGAAGAGTAAGGGGGGATATGGTGACAGTCTTTAAATTCCTTCATGGTTATGATAGAGTGGATAGGGATCGATATTTCGATATGGCTGGCTCTAGAACTAGAGGTCATAGTTTGAAGCTTCGTAAGAAAACTTGTTTGCAGGATGTAAGGAAATACTTTTTCAGTGTAAGAGTAGTTGATAATTGGAATTCGCTAAGCGAGGAGGTAGTTAATGCTATCTCAATCCATAGTTTCAAGGACAGGTATGATAAGTATCACTAAGTCTAAAAATGGAACCGATCAGGAGACGGGAAGATACGAGCTTTGGGCTCTTTCCCGTAAACACAATTAGGTAATCACACACACACACACACACACACACACACACACACACACACACACACACACATATATATATATATATATATATATATATATATATATATATATATATATATATATATATATATTATATATATATATTAATAAATCTCATCTGCCAATTCTTCATATTTCATATTTTGGTGTTTATTAATTACTTTACTTTTCAATATTGTCAGTTTTCAAAGTCAGACCTTGAACGAAGTGTTTTAAGAAGTATGATCATGAAAACAATTTATTTTTTATTAACTCGTTTCACAGAAACTACTAAAGATCTAGGTGACCAAACAAAGAACATTTTTTATTTTAATATTATTATTAGGAACTAGGAGAGAGAGAGAGAGAGAGAGAGAGAGAGAGAGAGAGAGAGAGAGAGAGAGAGAGAGAGAGAGAGAGAGAGAGAGAGGACTTGTAGGGGAAGAGAAGAGAAGGTCGCGAGGAGCAAGGGAAGATATGGTGGATTGGTGGGGGGAGGGGGTAGGAGTAACGGCGTCTCTGCTGTGTATTCAGCGTTGTTGAACCGCCATCAGTTATGAGTTGCTGTTGGTGTAGGGAACGGAAATGAATCACGATTGTCCATCGCACTTGACAGCAGTTGTCATCATCATCCCGGAAAAAAGTTTTCTGGGTGTTTTTGGAAACTACTTTTGTGTATATGTTTGTGTGCTCACGTTACGGGATGTGTGTACACATATTTATATGCATAGCATGAATATTTTAATATTTTGTATTTTCGCGTTCTAGTTAGGGTGTCGGCGTTGTTGTTTGTCTATGAGCAGCGAGCACTCTCTCTCTTTCTCTCTCTCGCATTTTACTTACTAGCTCGCGCTCCCTTCCTTAATCCTTCCTTCCCAGCATAGAGAGAGAGTACGGTAAATTCCAATATCCTTTAAGAGTATAGTTTACTTTCTCTATTATACCATAAAATGCCACTCGAATCCATTCTCTTTCATAATAGCAATGAAGTTATGTTTCTTATTTTTTGCCTTCCCTCACCAAACAGTGTTCGTTCGGATCGTGGATATTATACCATACACTATATAAATAAAAAAAAATTATGCTCGAGACGGAGTTTATTCGATCTCTTCTTGAACTGTTGTATATATAATTCAGTCAAGGATTGGTGATTGTGAATGTTTTTTACATTTATCTGTTCAGGTGCTTTTATTTATAGTTTTTTTTTTTATTATTGTTGACCAGATAATGTTTGTTCTTCATATTCTTTCTTGCTTTGTTTACCGGAAAATTGATCGATACTTTAGTTTTTAAAAAACAATTTTCTCACCTGCCTACTCTAGCAATTAAATTATTTCATTTGAGTAGATAGAATTCATCTGACAATGTAAGTTAACTGAGGACCAAAGTTCCTCATCTCATCAATAAAAAAAAAAAGTTAACATCATTCCTATCGCTTCTCTCTACTTCATCTTAAACAAAACAAAAATGTCCAAAGTAGTAGTTTCAAATGTGTATGTAGATAGTATTCGCCCCTTTGACTCCAAGAGTCGAGCGAGTGGAAAAGAAACTGTATCTCTCTCGCTAGAAGTCTCGAGGAGGAAGCCATAGCTGACAACATCTTCATCGCTTCCCTTCTTCACTCTGTCTCTATGCGTGTATGTGTGTCTATTGGGAGCGGCGTCGTTGATTGCTCTTCAAACTGGTAGACCGAAGGGCGTCAGCCGAGCGGATGGCAGATGCTTAGCTCCACCACCACCTTGGGGTCGATATCACAACACACAACACCACACACATACCACACTTACAAGATACACACGCACGTATTTAACACGCTTGAAGACGATTGACATACGCATATTGGCTTAGGCATGCGTATGTAGGCAGTTGACATGAACATATCCATACAAAATGACAACGTATTCCTGTTTGAAAGCAATACATATATAGGCAGTTAACAAGTGTAAACAAGTCATGGACGTATTTTCACTGATGGGGAGAATTGACATACATGTATATACGCACTGCCATGTATGTATAAATATGGCATTTACGTATTTATGCTATTTAATGGGTAGACAGATTTTATATATGCGAATATTCTCGTTCGATAACGTAAGTGACATTACAAGAGATGCAATAGTACTCGTGAGGGAGAGAGTGAAAACCTTTCCTATTTCATCAAGAAGATATATCCGTAACTCTACCTGTCGACGTAATAGACAAATAAGAACTGTGTTTGAATAAATAACGTTCACTTTCTTTACTTGTATTTCATTGGCATATATAGATGGTCATATATGTGTAAGGGCAAGTAATGAAATTTTACAGATGCGCTCTCTCTCTCTCCATAGATCGTCTATATTCGCGAATTACTTTTATGCTAAGACAGCTAATTACTTCCTGACAGAAAATTTCTTATTTTCAAGAATAAATCTAGTTAACTGTAGCTGTGAGCTATCATCTTCATAATTTCTTAAATTCTTCTTATTTTTCTTCTTATTATTATTATTATTATTATTATTAATTATTATTATTATTATTATTATTTATTATTATTATTATTTTATTAAATATTCAGTATAAAATGTAAGGAATTTAAGCAATATTTTACTTACAAAAGGGACTCGAACTTTTATCCTATGGATTAGGAAACCTTTGCTTTGTGAAATGATCTACAGGTGTCGGGGAATGAACTGGAACTTCCGCTTCTTTTGCTTGAACATAGCACCTAAACGTCTCTTACATTATGGAAGCGGCGCATATATATATATATATATATATATATATATATCATATATATATATATATATATATATATATATATATATATATATATATGTGTGTGTGTGTGTGTGTGTGTGTGTGTGTGTGTGTGTGTGTGTGTGTGTGTGTGTGTGTGCCCTGTGGGGCGGGCACAATATCAAAGAATAGCCTCACCGTATTCCCTGCGTGTCGTAAAAGGATATTTGTTACACATCTCTTATTATCCCTTCACATCTGACAAATCATTGCACTCTCCATCTCTGTTTCTCTTTACTGTATGAGTGTGTGTGTGTGGTTGGTAGCGCCTTGGCACAGTAATTATGTGTCCTAGGTTCAAGTCCCGGTCTGGGTAAAAATTATTCATGTTTTCAATATGGTAATTTGCTTATTTAATTATTTTTGGTCCCATATGAGATTGAGATTTGAATTAAATGTGGAAACGAAGCCATGAGGGCGCTTTTATTTATTTATTTTATTTTTTGGCCCATCCTGGTGTCATCAAGTCTAAGTTTGGTTAGTGTGTGAGCTGTAACTATATTTGTTCAAAAGAAAACTCTGTAGTTTGCCTTTGAAAGCTGTGAAGGAGGATGAATTTTTAAGATGTTCTGGAATTTTGTTCCAGAGTGTTTGTCCTGCATCTGTGTTTGTTCTCTGAATAAAGAGCTCACTACTCTGTCTTGTGTTGGTTCCCCTAATATTTCTGACGATTTTGAAATTAAATAGCCAGTTGAGATAGTGATGGCTCGGAATTTTGTACACAAAAACGTAAAAAGTATAGACGATCTTGTTTTCTGCCCTCACCCATCCAAGTTTTTTGAGAGCTGGTGTGATGTGGTCATATTTTGAGCTGCAAAATTTATAAGCTTCTGTATTCTAATTATATGAGTCTTACTGGTAGCTCCTTATATGGTTGTGTTATGATTAATATGACTAAGAACTAGGAATTGGACAACCATTATTCGGGTGGTGGTGTCAAAATTGTCTTTTAAATGTGATAAGTACATTAGAGTTCCTGTTACCTTTTTGCAGACTTTATCTGTATGGGAATCGAGCAACATGTAGTTATCAAAGTGAATTCCTAGATTTTGTATAATTTTGCTAGGTGCGATGATATTGCCACAGAAATTAATTGTTGTGTTTTCTGGAATTCGTGCTATGGTACCTTGAACCAAGAAAAATGCATGTGTTTAACTTTCGTTAATTAAGAGCTCCATTTCTTGAAAGTAGGTTTAAATTTTTGACAGTATTTTTTGCTCTTAAAGTTAGCTCTGGGAATTTCTTAATATCACCACTAAATAGTAGCTCAGTGTCATCTGCATACTGCACAACTAAACTGTAGGGGATGAAAGTAGATAGATAATTTATGTAGATGGCAAAGAGGATAGGACCAAGGACTGAAACCTGCGGAACAGCAAAATATACATTTTTTGGAGCAGAGATAATGTTGTTAAGATGGATTGACTGTCTGTGATTAGATAGATACTCTCTAAACCAGGTAGGGTCAGTACATTTATTAATAAGAATTTCATGGTATACTCTGTCAGAGGCTTTTGATCATTCTAATAATACAAGCAAAGAGATAAGTTTCTTATCTCTGTTATTGTATTCTTCGTGCCCAGGCCCGATGAGGGCTGTTTTATTTTATTATTTTTTTTTGCCCGCCCTGGTGTCACAATCATAAAAAAAATACATTTATTAGTAACTTTAAGCAGTGCAGTTTCCATAAAGAATTAACCGTTCTGAAACTATACTGGTTAACAGATAATAGCCTCTGTTTCTCTTGATATGATTGTAGTTGGCATGAAATAATTTTTCTAATATTTTAGAGAAAATGGATAGCAGAGAAATGGAACAATAGTTTGTCACATCTTCTCTGTCCCCCTTTTTATGCAGATGTATTACATGTGATTTTTTTTTTCAAGAATCAAGAAACCTTCTAGTAACAATGGAGGTGTTTACAATTATTGTGATATAAAATACAATTACTGGTAGAGCATCTTTGATGAACTGAAAGGTATACCATCTGGACCATAAGAACCAGAGTTTCTTAGGCTCTTTATGATAAGAATGATGGTAGGACAACCAACAGGATTGATGTTGGAGTAATTTCTGATGCTTACATTGGAAGAATAGTCATTTAAGTAATTATTCCTTTTCACTGAAATGATGTTTTCTTGCATTTTTTATATGTATTTTTGCCAGCATTGGCAAAATAATTATTAAATTTTTCCGTTTTGTCATTCAACTCCATAATATTTCTATAACCGTCCGAGGTAGCCTCTCCATTTGGTTTCGTACTTCTTCTCACTCTCCATTTTGCTTCTGGGTCATCTTTAGTCACTGAATTTTTGTTGCAGAATATTTTTTACTCATATCAGTGAGGAATGTGACATGTTTATTTTCAACTTTATAACAGTCTCGTAGAGTTATATCTAATCATTTTTAGCTCTTTTTGTACTTGATTTCTGATTTGCATTGCCTCTTTAACGTCATTGATTATCCAAGGGGCTGAGGGGCGGGTTATTTTTCTTGTTTAAATGGGTGTGCAATTATCTAGGCATTCAAGAAAGACTATTTTTAGAAGTTTTACCTGCAAATCAATGTTATCCGTGTTTAGAATACTATTAAGAATATTTATGTTGTTGATTAATGCTTCACAAAAAATATCAGAGGAGTAGTTTTTAAGGGACCGAATTATCTTGAAAAGAGGCTTCCTTTTGGGCTTGTAGCATAGCAATACTGAGGTCGTGATCTACAATTGAAAAGGGAACTATGCCCCACAGGGTATACTTTTCACTTTATTTGTTATTATGAGATCTATCAGAATCCTAAAATTTGGGTTTACATGGGTGTTAATCACCCTTTTTATTTTGTTATCTTCTGAGAGCAAATTATCAGTAAACTCGCCAAGTATTCATACGGGTTTGTGGCGCACACAGGTATTTCTGAATGTTTCTAGCAGATGATTGTATGAACTGGAAGGTGCATTTGGGTGTCGGTAAACACACCCAATAACGAAAGATGGAAGTTTTCGATACTGCACAGTGAACCATATAACTCGAGCTCTTCAGTTTTTCAAGACCTTTGTTTATATCAGATTTACTGAAATAATTTCTAACATAAAAACAGACCCCCACCCCCACGCCTATGGTCAATGACGAAATATTTTAAACTCTGGGATGTTCTCATGCTTCAGGCAGAGTACTGTAAAAGGCTTCATTATTCAGTTTAGCAGCATCATAAAACTGAATTTACCGTTCCTAAAGTGTGGATACTTTGCTGGAGCAGTATTTAATAGTGACTATAATGTGGATATTTGGAGCCTAGAGGAGGACACAGTGCCTCTTCTTTGATTTTTTTTTTTTATGATTGTGACACCAGGACGAGCCAAAAAAATTATAAAATAAAACAGCCCTCATCGGGCCTTGGCACGAACAGAGATGGAGAGTGTAATGACTTGTCAGATGTGAAGGGATAATGAAAGATGTGTGATGAATATCCAAGAATATTCCGTGTAGCTGTAGACAGAAAAAGAACCGTAACTGATGGAAGACTTAACATCGAACTGTCCTGGACAGACCTATTTAAATTCAAAAAACCCTCAGCTGTAGTATCGCAACGAGCGGCTGGTGCAATGAGCCAACCTACTACATGACAAAAAAGAAAAAAAGCTTCTTATGGTGATTCATTATTACGTATGGAGTAGCTTCCTCTTTATGTTCATGTTTTCAGTATATTATGAAAAATGTAGTAGTTTTTTTTTTATTAAGCATATTATGACATTTAATGTATATAATCTCTTGCTGCCTCACAAGGCATTAACTCAATGTTACCATGTATGTTCATATGAAATACAGAAATTGATATATATATATATATATATATATATATATATATATATATATATATATATATATATATATATATATATATATATATATATGCGTTTTTTCAACTTAGGTGGGGCAGGAATACCTCCTCCATGTTCCATTGCGTGTTAAAATCGTCGACTAACTCATAAGCAGCAAGAGGGCTGGGGATCCCCTCCTCTGTATTTTTTCTTCCTCATAGACAAAATACAAAGTTGTTTCTGCCACCTCCTTATAAGGGGGATTATAGCTCTTTTATATACATAAATATATATATTCAAGGCCATTATGATATGTGAACAAAAAAGTTTTCTTGATTTTTTAGTAAAAGTATTCTACCATGTTTTAAATATGACGGTACACTCCTGTTTCCAGCTAATTTTGGTAGTAATTTTTTCCTGGTCTCATTGCCCATCTTGCAAGTTTCGTTTGCCCTTTTTTTTTCTAAAGGTATTACTTGGTAACGTATGCACGCAGACACTTCTGAGTGACATAAAAGGACATTACATTATTATTCGTAAGTAATACCTACACAGCAACGTTCAAACTGTTGTATATAAACAAGATTTCTTAAAACCAAATGTAGTCTCGTGAATCCTCAATATTGTCAGTGAGTCAAATTTGTTGACATCATCATTCTAACTAGCATTATATATATATATATATATATATATATATATATATATATATATATATATATATATATATATATATATATATATATATATATATATATATATAACTATTGAGTTGACCTCAAGGACATCACTACCCTCTCCTTATCTAGTGGAGGTTATGACCAAGAAATTATGAACAAGCCCCTTTCGATCTCTGATATCGGTGCATTACTCTTAGCATATGACATTGTGTAGTCACCGTGGCTCAAGCGGTAGCGTCCGCGACTTTGAGGCGTCAGGTCGAGGGTTCGCGGCCCATCACGGTCTGAGGTTAGTAAGGGCATACACTCAGGGTAACGATTACATCTGCCAAAACAAGTCCATCGCAAGAAGGCAACCGTCCTAGCCCTTGGTAGAAAAGGGAGTCCGTTACGTAAAACCGGAACAACAACAACTCTTAGCATTTGACATTCTGTTTAATTACGTTTGGCCGTATTTAAATTTTCTTTTGTATGATTTTGGGAATTATTTAATCTTATAGGAAATCAGTTATTTATCAAGACTCTTTTATATAAGTCGCAAATAGATATTTGATCTTATATGAAATTCTAGAAAGAATCTTCGTAGTTTGAAAATCTGAACAAGCAGCACGAGCGCGGCTTCCCTCCACTGTTAAATTTTGCTCGCACTGCTTTGATTACCCTTTTGAACGGATGCGGTTGTATTCCATTTATAAAAATGACGATCAAATCCCAAACCGCTCGATTTTTTTTTTATTTATTATTTTTTTCATAATGGAATTCGTTATATGTATCGTAGCTTTGGGTATCGGTTTGGATCTGTCAGCCGTTTTTATTAATGATGCCCTGTTGATGATGAACAGTGCTGGGGGTAATGCACGCACATATACGTACACACACACACACACACACACACACACACACACACACACACACAGAAAATGAATATACAAAAAGGCTAATATGACTCAGGCACAAACGGAGAGATTATTGAGATATCGATCAACTGTATTGCAACTGCATGATTCTCTCTCTCTCTCTCTCTCTCTCTCTCTCTCTCTCTCCTCTCTCTCTCTCTCTCTCTCTACCCCTTCAGTATGAATATTCATGCAAAGGCTATAAATGCTAGACAGAGCTAACAGCATATGGGAGCGGAGTACATAGTGAAACGGATTCCCATGTTTTTGATACTCCCTCCGTTCATGTTTTTTTTTTGTATGTGTAAGTTTGCTAAGTTAATGAATTCACCCCTAACTGGCATTTTTTCAATTTAATACAAGGAATTTTTCAGTTTTTCTTCGTATTTTAATATGCTTGTATATTTACACTTTAGGATATGTTTCTTCTTTAGCCTTATAACCTTTAGTACTGTATTTGATTATATGAGAAATATTTAGACACTGCTTTTTCATACAGGATTGTTCCAAATTATCTCTCTCTCTCTCTCTCTCTCTCTCTCTCTCTCTCTCTCTCTCTCTCTCTCTCTCTCTCTCTCTCTCTCTCTCTCTCTCTCTCTTTATATATATATATATATATATATATATATATATATATATATATATATATATATATATATATATATATATATATATATATATATATATATATATATATACACCTCTTCAGGGTGTGGGATGGCAATTTTTTGCATATATCGAAGTATTAACTCTTGAAGATATTCTTATGCCATAGATCTGCTGTATCTAATAGAATACACTATTTCATAATAATAATAATAATAATAATAATAATAATAATAATAATAATAATAATAATAATAATATCTGATTTTTCTTTCTCTTGTTTGAAGATAATGAGATTATACACCTGCCCGAACACATAATTTTTCCTCCCCTTGTAAAAACTAAAAATCCCTGAGGAGTCATTACAAATGGTGCTGCTTGGATAAAGTTCGGTTTTGAAGATGCTGATGCATTCTTTTTTTCATTTCCGCACAACTTTGATGGCTTCGGTGTAGCTAGGAGGTTTCGTAATTAAATAGCAATGCCAGAGCTACTTAGTGACAAGAACTAATTATTGCCGTACATTAGGTGTAAGACCATCTCAACATGCAAAGTGCATCATTAGATGTGTTGAGCCAATTGTTGAATACTATCTTCTAAAATTCTTGCTTCTATATCAAATCAAATCAAAATCAAAACATTTATTTCCATTTTGTACAATGGTTATTCAACATTAATAGTAACTTATAAGTAGACATGTAATTAAACTAATAAATAAGAGGGTTAGACATATAGTTAAATTAAATGTAGCTTTCATAGAAAATAATAATTCTGTAATAAAAATGTTAACAATAATGTTAATAATAAAGTAGTAAGCATGCCACTTACTACTTTATTATTAACATTATTGTTAACATTTTTATTACAGCATTATTATTTTCTATGAAAGCTACATTTAATTTAACTATATGTCTAACCCTGGAACTTAATGCCTGGAACTTAATGCCTGTTGCACACACTTCATGTTGAAAAAAGTAGAGAATAATCTTAGTAGCAATTAAAATGTGTTCTGTTTCTCCTTTTCTCATATGGAAGTCGTTCATTCATCATTCTCTTCTAAAGTTTATTCTTAAGTGGGTGTTCCAAACTTTACCAACGGATCCAGTAATTAAATAACATTAACTTAATATAGTATAAAAGAAATCTTCAAGATTTTAGTTCTTTACTTAACTGTAAATTTTTCCATGGGTAATATCCAAATTTTCCAATGTTGATATAAATATCTAAAAAATAAAATTTCAATGAGAATTTTTTTAAATTTCAAATTCATGAGTAAACTTTGGAACACCTTGCAAAGAGATGTGCTAACAGGATTAATCGTAATCATGGTTATTAAAACGTGGTTTATAATTCTTCTATCAGATTTGTGTAGATTTGAGTTTTCAAGTTTTTTTTTTTTTTTAAAGAATCGTTTTGCTTGTGTCAAGAACCTGGCTAAATCTGGACCCTAATTTACAAACAGGTTTTCCTCTATATTTATAAGTTTGGCGGTATGCTTATGAAGTCTCGATTTTTTTTTCTGTATTTTTACTTTTAATGTGTCACTGTACAATCCCCATAATAAGGGTGAACATAGATTGAAACTGGGGAATTAAGGTTTGATGCCCTTCCAGTTCGATCTAGGGTCTGTCACCTCCCGAGTCGAGTATTCTAACCACTACGTGACCGCAATCCCCTCATGGAGTCTTGATGCAAGACATATCACCTACATATAGATAAGGGAGAATTTTGTCAAGTTTTAAGTAAAAACTTTACAGATATGATTAAATTAGAGTATAGTTAAGGCTCTTCAAAGCTAAAGTTATCTTTTAATTTTCACATTTGTCACTTATTAAGTCAATGGGATATCCGAATTTCTGTTAAGTGTTTTTGGACGTTGGTAAAATGCAGGTTGTTTCAAAAGTTATAATCCAATTTCTCTAATTATCGTTCTCAAACTGCTTAAAGAAATTAAAAGTATTATGATACATTCTTTCAGTTGCTAATTTTGATACAATAGGACTGAAATTGGTTATATAGCTTGTCTTGTAAAACACCACAGTGAAAACAGATACGGAAAACGCCAAATATTATTCTTTTTATTTAATATATGTATTCTCATTTTCTTTTTGGTTAACCCGTAACACACCTAAGTGAAAAACAGAACTAACCAAATATTTTGTTTATTGTTTGATATTGTTTTTATTTTACATTTGGAAGTTATTTTTAATTTACTCTGTAACATGTCTAAGTAGAAGGGAAACACCTACACCCCAAATTAGCCTCTGCATTTATCGTATTTTATTATTATCATATAATATTTGTATTCGTAAGTTGAAGCCATGGTGGCTCAGTGGCAGAACACTCCAGTCGGGAAGCAACTTACCCGCGTTCGAACCCACCTCTGGATGTAAAGAAGGGCATCCAGTCTTAATCTTCCAGTTCTAACCTGTGTCCACCCCCTATTTTCGGGGACCAATTGTGACATACAAAACGGTACACTCGTGCATTTGTATACTCGTAATATGTTTGCATTAGCTTGTAACGTCAATTCTGTCTCTGATCAAACAACAAACTTCTTTTGGGAAAGTTGAGCCCCTTCTGTCAACCTTTTCTTCTATTCATGGTTCCAATGTCGGCACTTCTGTCCTCTTCTTTACATGCAGGTTTTCCTATGTGCGTATGGAATCACTATATCACAATAGTTGTTTGGACACTAAGGTCCATGGTTTTGGCATAGTTGCTCTCAGTTTTACTGGTACATATCCTTCCTGATCCGGATTTGAGACCGGTACCAAGTTAAGCTTGTTTTTTCTCCCAGCGGTTGAGAGTGCTCCCTCTGTAATCTGAGGATTAAAACGATTATATCTGTTATGGTCACATAACCTACAAATGAAATCGTTTTGTGCTTTTATGCATTTTTAGTGTGTATTGCATAATTATCTCACGCATTCCTTCAGTCTAGCCACTCTTCTAAGAGAAACTGTATTGTAATAAACTTTTTATGTTGTTATGGTAAGTAACTTTTATGTTAGTAAGTTACTGTATTTACTAGAAGGAAGTTTGATGAGTAAACGTCTTATCTAGAATGCTTCTTTAATGTCAAAATCCATTATGAATGGCTATTTTCACCGATATTTAACACGAGAGAATTAGATATTTATATCTTTATACGTTATGGATTGTTTTTTTTTTCACAAGTATGAATTAATACTACTATCGATAGCTTTGATAAGTTGCAAATTTTTCTTGTATGTGCATTCCTTTTCTGTTATTATTATTATTTAGTTTTTCTGCCATTCTTATATATCTTTATATATTTATTTGGTCGTTTGTTAGACTTTGAATGCACTAATGTAATATTTACTAAATATGATCCTATCTTTGTTTCATTTAAGGTTCTGTAGTAACAACCAGTGTAAATTGGAAAGAAGTTGATTATTATTATTATTATTATTATTATTATTATTATTATTATTATTATTATTATTATTATTATTACTATTATAATATTGATAATAATAATTATTATTTTTGTTGTTGTTGTTTGTTGATAGTAGTTATTGTATTGGTGATGGTTATTAGGTGATGGGTGAAACAAAAAGGACGACGACGATCCTTTTGGTGTGGGGTGCAAGTAGGTTGACCTCGTGTGACATCGATCGGGGCGTCACATGACACTCCATTGGTCCTCTTCCCCTTTCCCCTCAAAGCTTTCTTTGCCCCTTTTCTTCCCCTCTCTAAGTCTCTATAGCTCTTTCCCCCTTTCGTCTCCCTTTTCTTCTTCTCGCCTCTCTGGGAAGCAACAGTTACCCTACTTGCCTTTTACTGTCTTCACCAAACTTAGCTGTATTTATCATTTTGGCCCTGATATATATATATATATATATATATATATATATATATATATATATATATATATATATATATATATATATATATATATATATATATATATATATATAGTGTGTGTGTGTGTGTGTGTGTGTGTGTGTGTGTGTGTGTGTGTGTGTGTGTGTGTGTGTGTGTGTGTGTGTGTGTAAAATTATTGGCGTATATATTTACTTATTTATATAGGCCTATTTACTTATTTTTTATCTTTTTATCTTTTTCTTCTCTCTTAAGATTGTGACACCCGGACGGGCAACAGAAATAAATAAATAAATCTGCCCATATCGGTCTTGGACACGAAAAGAAAAATAGATAAAGAGTAACAGAGAAGGCAAGTGTTGTGACTTGTCAGATGTGCAGGGGGTAGTAAGAGATGTGTAACGAATATCCAAGAATATTCGGTGTTGATGTAGGCATAGAAAAAGAACTTGCGCCGTCTCTAATTTAGCGGGAGATATCCAGCAAAAACCAACGAAAGTTTTATGGTTCTCTAAGGCTACAAAATTTTGAAGAAAATTAATATATATATATATATATATATATATATATATATATATATATATATATATATATATATATATATATAACTGGCTTTCTTAATTTCTAAAACATGAAAACTTTAAATGTTTTGTATGGCCGGGAAATGTGTAGAGATGCCCTTGTTATTAAAACATTTCGTTAACACACACACACACACACACACACACACACACACACACACACACACACACACACACACACACACACACACACACGAACCCGTAAATATTGTATGAGAGTTATAGTATTGATTATATAGTTTTTAGTCATAAAGATACCACTCCACCACTCACCTCGCACACCTAATGGTGTACTCATACCGTTGGGTTGATAGAGACTATTACATATTACCCCACTCACTCTGTTCATAAGATGTAATATCAATAAGATGGCGTACAAATCTTCTTGGGAAGTCGAACGCTGTACCACCTAGGTGAGAACCAAGCTCTATTCTATATATGCTAAGGAACTCAGTGGACTCTGTAAAGGGCGGTTTACATGGTCAAACGGTTCGTCGAACGCGGTTCGACAGACAAGTGTTTGAAGTGATGTTTGAACGTGTGACCGGTGTATGTTCGACAACCAAATACCCCGTTCACACGTTCGAACATCACTTCAAACACTTGTCTGTCGAGCCGCGTTCGACGAACCGTTTGACCATGTAAACCGCCCTTAATATTCACTCGCTTTCATTTATGTTCATTCTCTTGTAATATTGTATTTATATCTGACAGGAATATAATATGACTCATAATACGCATATAAATTCATAATTAATGTCTTCAAGTTCTCACTCACATTCGTGTATGTTGTAGACATCTCTTCAAACATCAATGGAGCGAAAAATATTGTGTAGCTCAGAGTATAAACTTGGATTTCTGTGGGGTTTTAGAGAATGAGTGAAACACATTGAAACTGAAGTCTTTAGTGTGTAACTCTTCTTGGCTTTTAAATAATGAACTAAACATAAAAAAGTTGGAAATCTTATAGTATGGAACTCTAGGTCTGTTAAAATTTCTATACATGTATTTTGGGGGCTAAAAATATTGTCCTATGAAGAAAATGTCTTCATAATTTACAAATTGAATTTTGTATATTATGTTTATAATTATTTCTTTACTGCCTCTTTACAGAAAGTATTTGGAAAAATCCGTAACATATAGATAGGAAGGAAAAGCTCTTAACAGCTTCATATTTTGGAAATTAAGTTACCTTATTAAAGAAAAATGTACTCAGATTTTAAACTCAATATCTTATGTGCGCAAACAAGTACTTGTTATCAATATCGAAATCACAAGGAGTAAGTTATATGAGCATACCAAGTATTCTACATGCGAAGCAGGGACATTGCAGGATGAATATATAGTCAGTCATCAGTAAAGAAGCAGCAGTTATAACTTCATGATAGCAAAATTCAGGTTCCTGTTTATACTGACACACTTCTTTCTTATCTTTGACGACAGCTTTTCCACTGTTCATATGGATCTCTCTCTCTCTCTCTCCTCTCTCTCTCTCTCTCTCTCTCTCTCTCTCTCTCTCTCTCTCTCTCTCTCTCTCTCTCTCTCTCTCTCTACTCAGCTGGGTTTGCCATGACGGTCCAGCGCAGGGACACGGAGAGGGCCAACAGTGTGTCCATACAGCACCATGATCACTTCCTTCACAGTCGCTACAAGTATCGCAGACGCGGGTTAATGGTGCGGAAAAACAATGTAGTTAGTGCTCGGCTCAGAATGGGGTATCGGCCTTTATGGCAGGTCTCCCAGACTCTAGATATGCCACAGTACACCTCCTGTACATTATGCGACCGAACTAATGCTAACACTCTTGACCACTATTGTCTTCAGTGCCCCGCAGTGAGAGATGTTTTACCACGAGGTCAGAACTTAATACAGATCTGCTCATTTTTACTTAATGATGACAACCTTGATGTTATTCTTGCTCGTTTTCCTCACTTTGGTGGCCATTAATTATATTGAATTATACATATATTTTCTGTATGTTGCTATATAATTCTGTTTGTGCATTCTGCGTTTCTCTGAGCTTTACTTTTGCATATAATGTACTCTGTGCTGCCATTCTGTGAGTTGTGTGTTAGTATGCAGCAATGTTTTATCAATATGTACACCTCCTTGTAAACCATGTTCAATTCTTGGTTTTATATCCATTTGAAGCATTATTTGTATGAACTCATGTAATGTCTGACGCCTTGGCGCAATAAATTAATAAAATAAAAATAATAATCTCTCTCTCTTCCATCCAAGTATGTGGTCCTAAATTTCAGCATTTCTTTAGTTTTCAGTACTCCATCAGCACTACCAGAAGCAGCAAAGCATCACTGTTTTTCGTCTCTCTTCCACTCCCTATTTCCCGTTACATTAAAACTCCCCTCACTCAGTGTCTCCCCTCTCGTCCTGACAACGACATCGAGGGGATACTACAACAAGCTAGCAAGGGGGGATGTTAAGCAGGTAGAGCGAATCATATCTTTGACGGGTAAGGTCAATAAATGTGGCTTTGGTTGCACCGCATTGCTACTCACTGTAAGAAGCTTGGTGAGGGGAAAAGCAATATGGGAATTAGTTAGGGTTCGTACAGCAACCAAAACGGGGAGAACAGTTTGGAGGGGATGATAAATAAACAGATAAAGATGAATGTTCTGCAGGCTCTTAGTGCAAGGTATCGAAAAGGGCCCCTTAATACTTTTAGAGAAAATTGATAAATAGTGTCTGGGTTATATGCTAATATAAATAAGTAAAGACCAGTTTTGTTTTAGATGGTGAATTTCTATTATTCTTTCCAGTAAATATTTTCCAGACATATTTATATAGAGAAAATTCGGAGTTAGAATTCAAGGAGAAATCGCATAGCACTGAGCATTGTAAGGTAGTTGGAATGTGTTGGCATGGCGAATGGTTCTGATAGGAAGATTCTGGACTTATTGTTTCTCTAAAGTATATGTGGATTTATTTTTGTTTGTTACCGCCCTTTAGTTTCCAAAAAAACCGAGATCCTAGAATCAGTCAAAAACTTGAGACTCAAGTACGATAACTGCTGATATTATATACCCAAGATTTATATTTTTCCAGTAAGCAGGACTTGATCTTTCCGAATGATAGACCAATAGAATGTATCATAGCTGCTTTGAAATCTTTTAAAACACAATATCATTGTCCAGCTTTCCGAATGATAAGACCAGTATGGGGGTATCCTAAAGTTTTTGAAACCTCAAATATTTTCAGTTATTTTTAACTCTTTTCCTTGTAGTGTACAAATATGTTCTTGCATAATACAACGTTTTATATGTCACAGTCTTCAGATAGGGGCGTACACAGATCTGTTGGAGGTGGGAGATTAAGGCAGGATGCTGTTGTTTTAGACATCCATTATATACTCTTCTGATATATACCCTTTTCGTAGCGTAAATGGCCAAGTAATGTTTTAACGGTATGCTTATTCAATAAGATACTCTCAATTTATCTCTTGCAAACTACTTTACTTATGCTGAATGCGGTGTTCTTTGAGTCTAGAAATATGTATCTTTAAATTTTCCAGGTATCAGAATACTCTACCCAAACAGCACAGCCTTAATAATAATAATAATAATAATAATAATAATAATAATAATAATAATAATAATAATAATAATAATAATAATAATAATAATAATAATAGATAATAATAATAGGAAATCGGACCCCATTCCTCATATTTCAGTCATAAGGATTCCGGAAACAGTTGAAAACTCACATTTTTTTTTATTTAGCTATACACAATTTCCATTTTCAGTGGTGTTAAATTTTTTAGCAGTTTGTGAGAGGGAGCATTCGAAGTACTGTACTAGCTCGTTATGAATTAATTTTTCCTTTGACTACTTTCGGGATTATTTTTATGTATGTTTTTTATACATTCTTAAGGTATCACTAATAAAAGTTAAAATATTCATTTGTCAGCAGTTTCAAGAGTCGACTACTTATCACGACTTAGCATACCTAATTTTAGTCCATAATAAAATGGGAATAGCTTTAAATACAAGAACATTGAAATCTCTCTGTTGTCGTAATTAGTCTTGTTTCACACATCAACCAAAATTTTCCATGCACTCTCGATATTTTTTTTCCTGTGTATAGTTTGTAAAAATTGGTTTTGAAAAAAAGTTTTTTCCTGTTTATGGACAGAACCATGTATGGATGTGAAGGAGAGAGGGAATTGGCATAGATGTTTTGGGTCTTAGTACACCAATATTTCCACGAGGTCGGATTCAATAAGGCAAAAATTACCATTTCATGATTATTTTTTTAATGAATGAATAAATAAATAAAGGGGACGCGGTAGCTCATTGGTAAAGCTCGCAGATCGAGAAGTGACGAGCCTAACAAACACTAGTTCGATCCTACTTAAGGGCGTTGAGAAGGGTATCCAGCCGTAATCCCCCAGCTCCAACCTGTCTCTCTCCACCCCAACTCTGATGGGGACTAATTATGACAGTAGCAAAAATATGAAAACAGGATCTATAATGTTAATCAGTTTACCTTTTGTACCCAATATAAACTTGCATTTCAGTATTACAAACTAGCTTCCAATCGAGGAATCTGTCAACAGCTTCCATGCCATTGTTAGAGGTCCCATACGCAAGAGGGAGACACATAAAATTATATATATATATATATATATATATATATATATATATATATATATATATAAATATATATATATATATATATATATATATATATATATGTATATATATATATATATATATATATATATATATATATATATATATATATATATGTGTGTGTGTGTGTGTGTGTGTGTGTGTATGTGTGTGTGTGTGTGTGTGTGTGTGTGTGTGTGTGTGTGTGTGTGTGTGTGTGTGTGGTGTGTGTGTATACATATATTCTCAATGAAATCGTGATGTTAGTAATACATTGTTATCCACAAAATTATGTTTAACCTATGGAGAACCGAACTCGCGACGCAAGCTACTTGTTAATGCCATGTATGGATAAGTGTATATGTGTATTATATACCTTTACTTTTTCGCATTAAATACAATCTTTCGAAGTAATACCACTTTCAATTTCACATTTGTGATATGGCCATGCATTTTAAATTCCATATCAGATTTCTGAAATATAGAGATTTTGCTGGTTTAAATTCGCGTTCTGCTGCTCTTTCGACCCTTTTTATATTAGCTTTTCATCTTTTCTCTCTCAACTGTCTCCTTTTACATGCCTTACAGCACATGTTTGAAGTGCTTTTCCACCATTACCAAATTCTTTTTTCTCTTTCCAACGGGGTGATTTCACTCGGAGAAGCCATCCTGACCTTTAATAATCTCACACTCCTGGAAAAAAAAAGTCGCAGGTGGGTTTTAGTTCGCCTAAATATCAGAACCAGAAGTTCAAAGATTTGCTTTATTATTATTATTATTATTATTATTATTATTATTATTATTATTATTATTATTATTATTATTAGTTATTATTATTATTATTATTATTATTCGTAAAAGTAGTTTTAGAACTTGTTATTGATATTTTTATTATTATTATTATTGTTATTATTATTATTATTATTATTAGTAGTAGTAGTAGTAGTGGTAGTATTAGTAGTTCTAATAGTGGTATCACTGACTTTAAAGAGCCACAGTATCGTTGAATATAACGAAGACTGACTAAAAGATGATTCAGGTATATAGTATTATGATAAAGCAGTCAAACCCTAGGTAAAATATCCTTCGAAAGTTTTTGATGTGAAAGAACTTTCTATGCCTACATCAACACCGAATATTCTTGGATATTCGTTACACATGTCTTATTATCCCTTCACATCTGACATGTCACAATACTCCCCATCTCTGTTTCTCTTTGTTTTCTTCGTGCTCATTCCCGATTAGGGTAGATTTATTTTTTGTTTTATTTTTATGGCCCGTCCTGGTGTCACAATCGTAAAAAAAAAAAAAAAAAAAAAAAAAAAAAAAAAAAAAAAAAAACTATAGTTGCGTTTATAGTCTGTTAGTCCTTGCCTTCTCAGCCGGTATAAAAATTGCATTAATTATATATGGCAGGAGACCGATGGAAACCCAAGGCGCCTCGATCTCGGTAGGAGCATAGGCAAGTATATGAATATCGTGTACATTTCACTCTGCTTATTTATATAAAATTGCTATTAGCTCACTATTTTCGATTTATTCACAAGTGTATATTTAATAATAGATGTAGTCTCCGTGACAAAATGGTAGCGTCTGCGACTCTGAGGCGGCAGGTCGAGGGTTCGCGCCCCGTCACGGACTGAGGTTAGTAAGGGCATACACTCAGGGTATCGATTACATCTGCCAAAACAAGTCCTTCGTAAGAAGGCTACCGTCCTAGCCCTTGGTAGAAAAGGGAGTTCGTGACGTAAAACCGAATCCATATTTAATAATAGATACGATCGTAGAATCACTTTACTGATAACGGTCAGAATTCAAATAGAAACAGTGTGTATAGAAACCGTTTAAAAACATTGGAGGCAGTGTATGGATAACGTATAAAATACATAGAAGCAATGTCTGGATAAAGTTTAAAAAACTCAGTGTGTGAAAGCACGGTATGGACAACGCTTATAAACCTTAGAAGTAGTGTGTGAATAACCTTTGAAAAACCTTGGAAGCAATGTATGGATAACGTTTGAAAACCTTAGACATAGTGAAATCAGTCTCAGAATAGGCAATCTATGTCATATTAAGTGCTTAATCTTGGATTGAGGCTAAAGCCATGTTAACCAGCCTTTTGCCTCAATCCCAAATTAAGCACCTAAAAATCTCATTAGGTGCCTTTTCTGGGATTCATCCAAACAGTATCTGCATGACGTTAAGCCATATGGATTCTCTCTCTCTCTCTCTCTCTCTCTCTCTCTCTCTCTCTCTCTCTCTCTCTCTCTCTCTCTTGCCTACGTAACATCATCTACTCAGCTGGGTTTGCCATGACGGTCCAGCTCAGGGACACGGAGAGGGCCAACAGTGTGTCCATACAGCACCATGATCACTTCCTTCACAGTCGCTACAAGTATCGCAGACGCGGTTAATGGTGCGGAAAAACAATGTAGTTAGTGCTCGGCTCAGAATGGGGTATCGGCCTTTATGGCAGGTCTCCCAGACTCTAGATATGCCACAGTACACCTCCTGTACATTATGCGACCGAACTAATGCTAACACTCTTGACCACTATTGTCTTCAGTGCCCCGCAGTGAGAGATGTTTTACCACGAGGTCAGAACTTAATACAGATCTGCTCATTTTTACTTAATGATGACAACCTTGATGTTATTCTTGCTCCGTTTTCCTCACTTTGGTGGCCATTAATTATATTGAATTATACATATATTTTCTGTATGTTGCTATATAATTCTGTTTGTGCATTCTGCGTTTCTCTGAGCTTTACTTTTGCATATAATGTACTCTGTGCTGCCATTCTGTGAGTTGTGTGTTAGTATGCAGCAATGTTTTATCAATATGTACACCTCCCTGTAAACCATGTTCAATTCTTGGTTTTATATCCATTTGAAGCATTATTTGTATGAACTCATGTAATGTCTGACGCCTTGGCTCAATAAATTAATAAAATAAAATAATCTCTCTCTCTCATATATATATATATATATATATATATATATATATATATATATATATATATATATATATATATGTGTGTGTGTGTGTGTGTGTGTGTGTGTGTGTGTGTGTGTGTGTGTGTGTGTGTGTGTGTGCACTTCATCAGACTTGTTATACAATTTTTAGGTAACCTTAGAAGCAGTGCATGAATAATATTTATAACCTCAGAAGCTGTGAATGGACTGCTTAAGTCATCAGACGTTGAGCCCATACAACCTCCTTAATTACCTTTTGGCCGAATATATTCAAAGGGTCATGTTGGAGTATCTTCGGGATTCGTTGGAGAAGTTGCACGACTTCCTTGTACTGTGACATCGCGCTGCGAATTTAAGGAAATTTGTTTCAAGACTTATGAAATATAGGAAAAAAAAATTGTTTTATAATATCACAGTAGCGGAATTAACACAAGACCGAAGTATTATTATTATTATTATTATTATTATTATTATTATTATTATTATTATTATTATTTGTGTAGTTGTTGTTATTCTTGTAAAAGCCGCGGGACGACGTTTATAGTTATCGAAACCATGGTATTGACGCCTGTAAGGCAGTCAAGTTTATTAGTAGGTGATAAAGGAAAGGGCCATATCGCAGACTCGTCTTTATAGGTACGATTTGCCTAGAAGCCATAAAACAACAACTATTAATCATCGAATACATTATACAATTTTGCATCACACAAGTGTATTTAATGTCATCATCCTTACTCTCTATTTATCATTTTATGCTACATGTTAATTCTTACGGGTTAATGCAGTTAGCTTCTCAAAACTTACGTAATTGAGGCCCAGAGTGAATCCTCTGAATTTTACGTCTGCTCTCGAATCCAGTCAGTGTCTGTCTGCCTCTTCTCTCATAGTATTTCAGTGTGTCGCTTATGCTTAGTAAGCTAGAACAAGGGCCGTAGTGTCTACCTTGACACTCCGTGGTGCCTCTCTCACTCTCTCTCTATATATACACATATATATACATATGTTGCGCTCTCTCTCTCTCTCTCTCTCTCTCTCTCTCTCTCTCTCTCTCTCTCTCTCTCTCTCTCTCTCTCTACCGCCATGGGTGGCGGTAACACATGGAATCCACAAGTTGAGGGGTAATCCCCTCAGGAGTGGGTTCTCCATTACCCTTTCCTCCTAATCTCTAAATGGGTCTTGTGAAGTACAGATGTACAACTACCTTTGGGCTTAAATTGGTGATCTAGTAGGTGGTTCTGAGGTAAATTATTTTTGGTACCCAAGTTATTAGTTAAAATATTTTTGATATAATGAATTGTGATTAGAGTATAGTTTTAGCACAAAGTCAAAACGTAATTTAAAAAAAATATAATATGATATTTAGGGATTATACTTACCGTTACATATAAAGTAATTTTCTAGATATGCCAGCCCCTTAGAGTACTAAAATTTAACATACACAAAATATGAGAGTTCGTATGTGTCATGTATATGAGTAAGTAATGTTTAACATCTTGTGAGTGGAAAAAAAAGTGTCAGTGCAACTTTTTTTTCTTAAAATTTGATTACTCATAGGTGGTGTGCGATGTTTATCGTATCAACGAAGAATTGTGTAATGGTGAATGTAATGCTTGTTTATTCGTCATAAGAATAGCGGTGGAAGTTTTATAGTGTGAAGGGGATTGGATCTTGGAAATATAGTAAAGGGCCGAACGTTCTGGAATCTTGAAAATGGAGCGAAGGCCAGCACGAGCTTCAGTTGTTGAAAATAGTGGGGAAAGACAGATGCGGGTGTGAGTATTGAAAATGGAAAGGACTGAGAAGACTTGGCTATTGAAAATTAAGTTTAGTCAAGATCGGGATTTGAGTATGGAAAGGTCAGGCGGGACTTCTTGAAAGTGACATGAAGGCTAAATGGGGTTAAGTCTTGAAAATGGAGTTAATCCCAAAAAGGTTTGTGAGTCTTTTGGGGTGATGATAGGAATAGGACTGAATAGTATAAACGGGGGAAAGGTCAGAGAGGAGCTTCAGCTTTTAGATTTGAAGGAATGACAAGGACGGTTTGACAAACGGGGAGGAAAGCCTTCAAGAAGGAAAAGCCAGAAAAAAGCTCGAATCTCCACAAGGAAGGGAATTTTGTTGTGATCTTGACTTTTGAGAATAGAAGAAGGTCAGACAGAGACTGGGTCTTGTTATTTTGAGGAGATGCAATCTCTGGGTATTAGTCTGAAAATGCAGGAAGTCCAGACATTCGGGATGTTGGAAAGGAAATTATGTGTTGCCTAAAGTAAAAATAAGGGATTCTTATTATGCTTTGGTAGCTTAGTAGATAAATCCCCTGGTTTCAACCCAGAAGATCCAGAGTTCACATTCCCAAGATACCTCGTTCAGTTTCTCTTTGCAAGAGTCACCTGGAAATTGATGAGAGGTTTTTCCGTGTCTCGTGCGATAGTACCTGTAAGCTCAGAAGCATTAATAACCACATTAGGTAGATGGATGGACTCACACGAGGGATAGATACTGACAAACTCAAATAAAAAAAAAGATAATAAACTGATAAAACTCCTGGAATGGTAAAGCCAAACAAAACAAAAACAATAAACCTTATGCAGATAAAGAAACACTCATAACTACTGTTAATAGATCACAGGTTAAACATTGAACTCTTTCAGTAAAGCACAAAACAATAAAGCAGCGTTGGGCATTCTTGAAAACTGGCGTTGTTTCATATAAAAAAAAAAAGAATTCCCTTTGTCAGTTGGGAAGCTTCAGTTAATTATAGTTGGATAAGCCATAGAGGCCTTGTATAATTATAACTTTAGTGGAGAAGTATCGAACTGGTTCTTGTAGAGGAATAGATAGAATGGGTGAATAGGAGACTTGATATGTAGTGTAGGGGGATTATATACTGTAGAGGGATTAATTGATAGATGTATGATACAAAGACATTTCACGAGTCTAATCAGTTGAGCCTTATAGTGCACGGATAGTTCTGATTGAAAAGAAAGATATCAATTATTTTGAATACGTAGAGAATGCTTCTTGAATATTTTCACTGCCTATTTGAAGGCATACACCTTTGAAGCCATCCTCTAGATTTATTGATATTTTAGAGTTGTGTTTGAAATTTCGTAATTATAAAATCAGAACTTTTTAGGGAAAAAGTGAAATGTGTGGAGAGAGAGAGAGAGAGAGAGAGAGAGAGAGAGAGAGAGAGAGAGAGAGAGAGAGAGAATGTTTGAGTGGTGGAATTAAGGAAAAAGCAGAGATCAGAGAGAGAGAGAGAGCACTCCCGCTCGTTCGCCATATTGATCCCCGACCTTGTATTGTCATTACCAGAACACACACATACATACATGCACGCAAGCAGTCCATACAAGTACCAATATTTCCTTACGAATTTCCCCCCCCCAAAAAAAAAAAAATGGTGGTACCAACTCTCTCTTCTTTATAAGCAGCTATTCGCAGGCTCATAAGGAGTCGCTGTTTCTCACTACCCTTTTGGAGACCTGTTTGATTTGGCTCAGCGTTTTTCGATCGACTGCCTTTTCTGACACCAACCCTCTCCATTAATCTGAGCTTGAGACTGGCACCAACTTGATCTGGCTTCCTACCTTAGTGGCGTGAGTCTGGTACCTTCTTTGTATCACTATACAAATGGAGTTTGTAATATGAGCAGATTCGTGATACCTTCTCTCCATAACCTGAAAAGGCATGTACCGGACATCCATACTATACTCAGTCATGCTCACCCCTTTTGCCATTATTGCTGTTGAATATGTTTACTCTTTCATAATTACGATGAAGGCAACAAGTTGAGTTTCGGCCCCAAGGATTTCCGGAATTTGTGTTGGTTATGGTTGTGAGTCATCTTCTTCAAGGGTGCGAGACATTCTCGCCAGTTTTAATTTGGATGAAGGGAGGGCGAGAATAGGGGAGATTGATACTAGAGTTTAGGTCTCAATAAATGTGGCATTTGTTATAGTTCAATTACCATCAATATTATTAATGGAATCGGGTACCATGAATCGGCAGTTTAGTCCCAAATTTCGTAAATTGCACTTTTTGGCCATCTGAATTTTATTTTTGTACATTTGCTGTTAATTTTGACTTCGACAGTGTTCCCATAATAGGGGGTGCCAATATATCAAGAGTTCCATGACATGTTATCAAGCTTGTTGGGTTTGTGTAAAGTATGTTCCATTTTCTTGCAAATAAAATGCACCAATTGAAGTTAATTATGTCTCCCATTTGAAATTTAATTTTTCGACCAAGTATTGTGATAATGCCTCCGAATGATATACATTCCTTTGGCTAACTAGTTATTGCTCACTTTTGT
>JAXCGZ010019499.1:0-5000 GCA_037179515.1 Halocaridina rubra
ACCTGATTGGAAGACATTTTTCTTGACAGACTCGCACGGAGGGGGTAGGGTGGCGGGAAGAAACCTCATTGGTCAACGGTGGCGTTGGCGGGAGGCGCTCTGATTGGTGCGCGAGAGAATTTCAGCGGCCAATGAGCGCTGAGTAGGCGGAGAGTCAATGGCACCTGAGAGCATCAGTGTGTGTGAGAGAGAAAGACCAAGAGGAAGCAGAGAGAGAGAGAGAGAGAGAGAGAGAGAGAGAGAGAGAGAGAGAGAGAGAGAGAGAGAGAGAGAGAGAGAGAGAGAGAGAAATTCTGGGGACGAAATATGATCTAATATTCTATAATACATTTTCTCCATAAATTAATTTCCCCAAAAAGTCTTACAAAGCGATGTGGAACGATGTTTCTCTCTCTTTTTTACCCGCATTTTCTCTTGTTGCAAGATAGCAGACAGGGTGCCAGTAAGAGAGTAAAGAAGAACCCATTATTTAATATATTTTCTCGATGGCCCTTCCATGTAATATATATATATATATATATATATATATATATATATATATATATATATATATATATATATATATATATATATATATATATATATATCAAAATAGCTTTGACACATACATATATACCTACAAATATACATATAAATGTTCATGCATACATAAATACATCCCTACATACATACGTATATAAACACATACATACAAGGTTTAGTTTCATGAAAAATTTTAGTTTCCACAGCTTGAAAATGATGTAGTTTTAAAAATTATAATTGATGATGCAGTGATATATATTTCATAAAGTATAGACATGACTGATGAAATAAAAATTCTCAGAGAATTTAAGCAATCTCAAAATGCTCTCTCCCTATTTACCTATGTCTCTCTCTCTCTCTCTCTCTCTCTCTCTCTCTCTCTCTCTCTCTCTCTCTCTCTCTCTCTCTCTATATATATATATATATATATATATATATATATATATATATATATATATATATATATATATATATATATATATATATATATATATATATATATATATCACTCTGTTTGCCTATCTGTCTATCTATATATCTATATTTATCTATCTCTAAATCTATTTATATATACATATATCAGTATAATATATAGTAGGTTGGCCCATGGCACCAACCGCCCGTTGCGAAACTACAGCTAAAGGGTCTTGTGAACTTAGCTATGACTGTCCAAGACAGTTCGATGCTAATTCTTCCTTTATTTACGGTTCTTTTTCTATTGCCTGTATCAACACCGAATATTCTTGGATATTAGTTACACATGTATTATTATCCCTTCACATCTGACAAGTCATAATGCTCCCCAGCTCTGTTTGCCTTTATGTTTTCTTCGTGCCCAGGCCCGATAAGGGTAGATTTATTTATTTATTTATTTTGGCCCATCCTGATGTCCAAATCATAAAAAAATACATTCATGCATATATATATATATATATATATATATATATATATATATATATATATATATATATATATATATATATATATATATATATACGTGTGTATATATATATATATATATATATATATATATATATATATATATATATATATATATATATATATATATATATATATATATATATATATATATATATATATGTGTGTGTGTGTGTGTGTGTGTGTGTGTGTGTGTGTGTGTGTGTGCGTACGTGCGTTTACATATGCACATACTGGCATACATTTACATGCTCAGTCTTTTAGCTTACAGCTGATAATATCACTGATTTTTCACGGTTTCATAACTCCTGATAATGGTGACAGTCAGTCATGAAACTGACTGGGCCACCCACCAGATGGTGGAAGGGGAGAGGGGAGATATGAAAGGAAGGAGGAGGGGGGAATAATGACAGCTGGCACCCCTATGAACGTATGTCCTTTATCCTTCACTCTCTCTCTCTCTCTCTCTCTCTCTCTCTCTCTCTCTCTCTCTCTCTCTCTCTCTCTCTTGCCCGTTGTCAGTTCTTCTATTTTCCCTTAGCACCCTTCCTGCACACTTTCTATACATCTCTCCACTCTCCCTCCATCCCTGTTATGAATATCTGCACAATAGCTTTGTTCAGTTCCCTCTCCCCCCCTCTCTCCATCCCCCATTCCCTCCCTCCTCATCCCCTCCATCTCCCTGGTGGCTATCGCTGGGAATTTACAGGCAAGTAATAAAGCCTCTCTGAAGGACTGCAGACACAGAGCTAAATGTATAATCCTCGGTCATCGATTTGGGGGCGGTATAGGGGTGGGGGAAGGACACGTGCCCCTGCAACACACCTGCCGTAGGGCGGGACTGTCGGCACGCGCGCCCAATCAGCGGTCGGAACGTGAACCTGCGGCCAACCAGCGATGGCCCGCCCAGCTGCTGCCGCCGCTGCCTTCGTATCCAGGTGCCACTGAAGGGACGCTCTCTCTCTCTCTCTCTCTTTCTCTCTCTCTCTGTCCCTTACTCTCTCACACTGCCGTGGTTTGACTCTCAGTTAGTTAGTAATCGGGCGGGGAGAAGGGTGGCAGCTCACCGAAGCGCTCCCTCGCTCTCTCTTCGCCCACCTTGGGCCAAACATCTACACGACGCCAGACAAGATGCAGTGGCGCTTGGCCGGCGCCAAACGCTTCAAAAACGTTTAAGTAAGAAAGAATAGATTGCCGTCAGCTTTGTTTTCATCTGTGATCTCAACTGTGATAATGCCGAAAGGTTTCCTGGTGAAAAGAAGAGAAGTAATGAGTGCTCTGGACATGGTTGCAGTACCTTACCGGCCCTGGCGTAGTGCCTCTTCGTCGTCATCTTCACCCTCCTCCTCCTCCTCCTCTTCCAGCCCTTGCCCTGCTATTTCAGAGGCTCAGGAACAGCCAGTGGACTTCAGCCTTCGCCGGGTGAGACGTGGTAGTGAGAGTACTGAAGTGACACCATCAGTGCAACACATTCGCTTGGAAGGGAATTGTGTCGATGGTATTAAAGACGTTGTGCACGTCCGTTGTAATGACAAAGGCAGTCGTTTACTCGTGAGAACGCCCGATTCGGGCTTTAGCAGTCCCTCGGACAGTGACTTTTACAGGAGGTCTGCCTATCAGTCCATCCAAACGAAAGTGCCAACAACTACGAGACTCCATTCAGATGCAACCGCCACCACCACCACTTCTCCGAATCCGTGTGATGTAGAGCAAACCAAACCCTTAGCTCTCGTGAAGAAAAAAGACTCTGAGAACGACCTTGCCACGGCTTTACACGTGTCTACCGTGCACACTTCCCCTGCCGATGTCAATCCTTACCATCACGGCTTTCAAGTAGGTATACCCAAACTGGAAGAGCAGCAGCGCTACCTGATCCCTCCTGAGACAAGTCCATACCACCTGTTGTCTCCCACGTTGTACTGGCCACATGGCTCCTCGCCACTCAGATCCCCCATACCTTATACCTCACCTTTGGGTCGAAATCCATACGATCTCTCTTACACTTCTATTCCTTTAAGAAGTCCTCAAGAGGGATTAAATCTATCCACTCGGCCTCTAGGTTCTCCCCGCCTGACCACGCCATTGAAAGTTCCCTCGAAATCTCCCGTGACCTCTGTTACCACTCCCCAAAAGAGAAAATCTCAAGGCATCAGCGGCACTCCAGAGAAAAAAGTGAAGACGACGAAAAAATCCAAAGCAGCTCGACGGCTGAACTTTGACGAGGACAAATCTTCGCCAGTGTCAGGTACCATCATCAGAGAACTCGAAGAAGGCGAAGAGCCTCTTGTTGTGAGAAAAGGAGACATCGATCCAGCTTATAACGTAGTTGAGATCACGGAAGAAGCTAAAGCAGAGTTAGCCAAGATCGAAAACAAAATAGGCGATTACGTGTGTCGTCTGTGTAAGGAAATGTATGACGACGCATTTGGTTTGGCACAACACAGATGTTCCAGAATCATTCACGTGGAATATAGATGCCCCGAGTGTGACAAAGTTTTTAATTGTCCAGCAAATCTCGCCTCTCACAGGAGATGGCACAAGCCCAAAACTTCGCTAAGTTCTTCCTCGGGTCCAACACCCAGCACGAGTTCAAGCAACAACGGCTCATCCAAAAATGGTGGAGATATTGAGATAACGTCACCCAAATCTTATAACGAAACCAACAATAACAACAGTGTCAATAACAATAACAATCTTCTGAAAGGCCCTCCTGCTTTGGTGCCCCTACCTCAGTTCATGGCATTGGTGAGAGGAGAGGAAGAGGGAGAGTCTTTAGAAGATAAATACGAATGTGAACTGTGCTTCAAGAAATTCAAAAGACAGTCTTATCTGAGGAAGCATTTAGCAACTCACAGGTGTGGTACTGACGGCGGTGGTGATGAAGTGACCCCAGGTCCCTCGCACGCTCCCCAGCCTCCACCACTCACGCCCTTACTATCGCCGCCCTTCCCTAGTGAAGTTTTGCCGTGCCATTTGTGTGCCGCCGCATTTTACACTCCGGCAGCATTGGAACTCCACCTTGAAGCGGCGCATATTAATATCGCCCGACCAACGCCATCCACACTTCACATTCCTCGCCCTCAATTTTCACCAAGAGGTCATATCCTGACGCAGACCTCAGCACCACCACCTCCACCACCGCCGCCGCCACCCCCTCATCCACCGCACCTTTTACATCGACCTCACCAAATCTCTGCACCTACGTAGTTTTGTCAAAATCACCCAATCACCGTTTGTCTTATCTTCCCTTCGTCAGTAGACTGGTTCTCGTCGTAACTGCAGAAGGAAAACAGTTCTTTAGCGACGTCGACGTCATGAGCAACTTATTCTGCTACTATTAGTACTACTACTTTTACTACTATTATTACTGCTACTTCAGCAGGCTCTATGGTCCAAGACATAATCACCAGCAACACCTGTATACTCCCCCAGCAGTAATTTCTGCTCAAATGAAAAGGTTAGATACAGTGTCAAAATATTTGCATTTAACTTAAGATTGACTTATTTGTTTCGTTCAAGGCCATGGTATAAATTAGTCA
>JAXCGZ010019499.1:10000-35000 GCA_037179515.1 Halocaridina rubra
AACCAACTTTCTCTTATTCGGTCAAAACAACCTGTGGTTAGGTTAAGATCTTAGGTTAAAGTTATTTATGTAAATTACATTCGGAAATAACCACAATCTCTCTTTTCCGGTCAGAGACTGAAGTTACGTTAAAGTGTTTCGTTAACCTTTATCTAGTACATTACAAAGAACATTAATCTGGCCGTGAAAATTCACACTCAAAAAAAAAATAAAAAAAAAATAAAGGCATAATATTTGAGGAAAAAAAAAAACCATTATCTATATATAAAAAAAAGGTCTAATTACATTGTCGAAAACGCATATACACTCATATATATCCCCTCCCCCACCCATCACAATCATTAATAAATTTCGTAATTAAAATGTCGTCACAATTCTTAAGTCATTTTATTTACTCTACGTGCATATACACCCCCAAATTCCTTACTCATTCTCTTCATTTCCATATTTCGTAATTTTGCCAAAATTTTTATCGAAATTTTTACCAGATTTTTCCCCCTTATCTATATTTCCCTTTACATTTTCCCTTCATTTTTACCTTAATTTTTACCTTTATATTTCGCATCATTTCAACATTTATCACGATTTTTATATACCCTTCTGGATAAGGGATTACTTAGGTGAGGCCCTCCCTGATGATCGCTAATCTATAATACCAACGCGACTTAGGGAACCGCATCCAACTTTTAGTTCACCCTGTATAATTTGAATGAAATTAGTGTTTTATTATCACAATGGCAATTTGAATGACAATGTATGAAAGCTGTTTGATCACTTTTATCGCAAGATAAGTATTTAATTTTTCAGTTTTTTTAAAAACAATTGAACGTTTTTTCTTAACCTTTACCATCAAATTCCCTCCCCCCGGTCCACTTTTATCCATTAAAATTCGCATAATTTTAATATGCATCGCAAAATTCGCGTGTTTGTTTTTATATATATATATATATATATATATATATATATATATATATATATATATATATATATGTGTGTGTGTGTGTGTGTGTGTGTGTGTGTGTGTGTGTGTGTGTGTGTGTGTGTGTGTGTGTGTGTGTGTGTGTGTGTGTGTGTGTGTGTGTGTGTGTGTGTGTGTGTGTGTGTGTGTGTGTGTAGTTAGTGTTTTATCATATTGGCTGTGTGTAGGTAAGGTTTAATTATTAAGAAATTGCGTAATAAGTCATAAGTACATAAGTAATAAGACATTAATTATTAAGACATATTCATTAATATATAAATACTGTATTCCCTTTATACCGTGTATCAATATGTGCCATAGGACTGTACATTTGTAAATAAACAGTAACTAATTATCTATCTACCTATCTATCTATTAATATAGCCATCAATATATATATATATATATATATATATATATATATATATATATATATATATATATATATATATATATATATATATATATATATATATATATATATATATATATATTTGTGTGTGTATGTGTGTGTGTGTTTGTGTGTGTGTGTATATATTTGTGTTCATATTTTTCCCACTTTCATTTACTCTCTCTCTCTCTCTCCTCTCTCTCTCTCTCTCTCTCTCTCTCTCTCTCTCTCTCTCTCTCTCTCTCTCTCTCTCTCTCTCTGACCCATATCTATCGCTCAATATGGAACCGCGTTCGTTATGCGGCTTTCCAGTAGCCGCTAAATGAGTCGTTCAGAAACGTATTAATGTGAGAATTTATAAAATTTTTACATTGATTCATTTATCTTATTCATGAATCTATCATTGCTTATATTTCTTTCATTTACTTTCTTTTAATAATTTCTAACCTCCTTTTTTCCATTTTCGCGTACTAGATAATTTTCTCGTATTTCAATATTATTTTTTTCGATTATTGCAAACACAAATATGTAAGAACTTTCTAGACCTCTATATTCGACGGGAAAAAATATTGAAAAAAATTTAACCAATAATCATCGCTGTTACATATCACGTGGATCCTCACGTTAACCAACAACGCTCTTGGATTGGCCGAATTTAGTAACATGTGTGTTGGCGGAGCCTCAAGCGGCTGTACGAGTTTCATTAATATAGTAAACTAAAAATAAGAGGAAGTCTTATCATAGTAATAATAATAATGATGATAATTATATATAGATATGTATGTATGTATGTATGTATGTATGTGTGTGTGTGTGTGTGAATTTATAATTAATATGTAAATATCAATACACAACTGCCCCAATAACTTCTCATTATTGTATGTATACATTTACACAATAGAATAAGACCGTGTTAAGCGCCCTTCATTAATAGTATTTTAGGCTAGGTTAATTTTCTCATTAAAAACTTAACTGAATTTTACTTAACCTAGCCTAATCATACTTTCATTAGAGATCGCTGTATCTCACAAGAGCTTCTTGGAGATAAATGGTGGGCTGGGGTCAAAGGTTTAAGGTCAGATGCCCTCCCTGACACGAACTCTCTCCATTGATCCGGACTTGGGACCATCACTGAGTTGAGCGGGCTAGTTCCCCCATTATTAAAGGGATTAAGTGGCATTCATAGTTATAAATCTTTCAGTGATCTCTATAGTTTTAAGATTCTGACACTACTACTACTACTACTACTACTACTACTACTACTACTACTACTACTACTACTATTATTATTATTACTACTGGCTTTCCAATATAACGGCACACAAAAATTATAAGATGCTACTGATACTTGTACATACAACTACTACTACTACTACTACTACTACTACTACTACTACTACTACTACTACTACGACTACTATTACTTCTGCTGGCACTGCTGCTGTTACTACTAGTTTTCCCACTTAAAGATATACAAAGAATTATGACTTCTACTACTACTACTACTACTACTACTACTACTACTACTACTACTACTACTACTACTACTACTATTTGTATTACTGGTTCTCCCATTTAATGGTATACACAGAAGGCTACAAATCGCATTAACATAAATATCGATTTTCTTCTATTTCTTTGTTACGTCATTCGATCGATTATTATTCTTCCTTTTCGCATTCACCCCCCCTCCCCCCCCCCTTGTGTCTCTCTCCTCTCTCCCCCTTCCATGAAGACCTCCCCCCCCTTTGCATTTATCCTTTCCTCTTTATGCACGGCTAGTCTTTTATGCAGTTCCGGTAGGAAGATAACTCCTTTTGGAGCACATTTGTAAATATGATGAATTAATATTGATATATTGTATTCTAAGTCATGTAATTATTATTAGCTTGTGTAGCTCATTTATATATATATATATATATATATATATATATATATATATATATATATATATATATATATCTTTTATTGTGAAAATCTTATTTTTATTTCATTTTAAATATTGCTGAATGTTCAAAATAATATTGAATATTTTGTTCAGCAAATGGATGAGTGAATCTAGTCATGTTTCTTCAGTAATATACACAGACACTTAAGTACTAGTGAATATACGCAAAATTATGAGAAAAAAAAAACCTAGTATGCAACTTAAGGGTTCTCAAACTATATATGCGTCGCGGAGAATTTTTAAGTGGGCTCTATTTTTTATTTTATGTATTCATTTATCTAAGGAAAATATGCAGTAAGGAAAGAATTATGAGGAAAATTATAAGAATATTATACAAATACTGTTCCTTGTGTGAAAATTAAAAGTATGAAAAGATTACATACTTGTAAAAAAAAAAAAGTTTTTCTTGCCAAATTTTGATAATAATTTTGGATTTTTAGTTAATAAGAGGAACAATTACTAATATATATATATATATATATATATATATATATATATATATATATATATATATATATATATATATATATATATATATATATATATGTATATATTTATATATATATATATATATATATATATATATATATATATATATATATATATATATATATATATATATATATATATATATATATATATATACATTCACAAAATCCTCAAGAGAGACCTTCAAGATATCTAGATTTTAGAAATAGTTTCTAGTTAATGCGTATAAATTTTCACTAGACTGATCTCAAGTCTGCCTCTAGTCTAAGTCTAGTCTAAGAGTATGTCTATTGTCTAAGTTCTAGTCTACGATCTGAAGCTAAGACTACATGAGTTAAGTTGGGTTGGGTTATATGATTTAAAATTTACATTTATCAATTGGGAGATATATTTTAGATTACATAAAAAGGAAATTAGGTGTATGTATGTATGTATGTATGTATGTATGTATGCATGTATGTATGTATGTATGTATGTATGTATGTATGTATGTGTACGTACATACAAAAATACGCATACATACATACATACATACATACATACATACATACATACATACATACATACATACATACATACATACGTACATGCATACATACATACATACATACATACATTTATTTAACATACAAGATAAAGGATATGCACTCTACGTAATCTACGTTATCTAAACATTTGACAATTATTTCGTTCTGAGATAACAACCGATATAACTGTTATCACAACTCCAGCAAAAAGTGTTATTTTTTTATAACAAAATCCTTCACAACCTCTCTACATGAGTCAGCGAAAAGATCTAGTCAGATGGGAGTAAAATTTCTAGTCAATTGGTTGTAGTTAATATGTATATGTTGTGGTTGTATTCTGACGTAGCTTTGCGTAGTGTGTTAAGCTGGCTGTTGTAATTCTCGTAGTTATAATTTAAGGTTTTATTTGGTTTGTAAATAATGTGAATGAGTTTTTTCGGAGTTGTAGTTTTAGATAAGTGGAGAGAGAGAGAGAGAGAGAGAGAGAGAGAGAGAGAGAGAGAGAGAGAGAGAGAGAGAGAGAGAGAGAGAGAGAGAGAGAGAGAGAGAGAGAGAGAGAGGAGAGAGAGGAGAGAGAGAGCTGTACATGCGAGTATTTTATTCACGTTAGTTAGTATGTCCTATTTTGCAGCTATTATTCGTAAGCAGTGTCCTATTTTGCAGTTACTATTTATTAGAAATGTCCAAGTTTGCTGTAATTTAGTTACTGATATTTTTGTAAATAATGTCCAATTTTCCAGCTATTATTTCCAAGTACTTTCCTATTTTGCAGCTCCTCTTTGCAAATTATGTCCCATTTTGCAGCTATTATTTGTAAATAATGTATTATTTTATTGCTATCATTTGTAAATAATGCACTATTTTGCAGCTTTTGCAGCTATTGATTGTAAATTAATGTCATAATTTACCGCTATATATCCTAAGTAGTGTCCTATTTTGCAGCTGTTATTCGTAAATAATGTCCTATTTTGCAGTTTTTGCTACTTCAAATGATCTCGAATAAGAAAAATTGTAACAATATTTACTTCTTCGGTGTTATTTTTTTTTTTTATCTAGGGTTGAGGGTGAGCACTACTGCTTGATTCTGTTTTAAACTATTAGCGAGGCCGAGCGCTAGTTATTGATTTTCCATTCTTTATTTATTAGCGAGGCTGAGCACTTTCATATTTCCATGTTAATTAACTAGCGAAGTTGAGCAGTATTACTTAATTCCTATATTATCTATTAGCGCGGCTGAGCGCTACTAATTGATTTTTTTTTTTTATCCATTTGAAACTTGAGAACTATCTGTTGAGTCTATTTCTATCTATTAGCGAGACTGAGCGCTATATATTTACTATTTTGTCTACTAGAAAGCAAGGCACCATCGCTAGATTCTCATATCTTAGCTACTTGCGAGGCTGAGCACTATTAGCGAGGTGAACAATAATGATTGATTCAGTGTTTATCTATTAGCGAAAATGAGCACTATTGCTTATTTTTTGTTTTTATGGTAGCGAGAACCAGCGCTCTTGAGTAATTTCCCGTTTTTAGCTATAAGCGAGACTGAGCACTATTGATTCTCATTAGGTATAAAATAGCAATACTTAGCACTATTTCTTGATTCTCATTATTTTAACGCATTAACGAGGCTTATAAGCGATATTAAATGACTCTCAGTCTTTATCTCTTAGCGATGCTGAGAACTATTACTTGATTCTCATTCTTTACGTATTAATGAGGCAGAGCGATATTGACTCTGTTGAGCAATAGTGCTTGTCTCTCTTGTTTGTTAGTAAGACGGAGAACTATTACTCAGTGATCATTTCTTATCTATCAGAAAGACTGAGCACTATGGATTGTTGAACACAATTTACTGACTCGCACTTTAAAATGTCAGATTCTTAAATCTCATTATCAATTGTCGCCAAAGTTTATCTTAATGTTTTGATTCTCATTCAAAGTTGTCGCCAAAACTATCGACCACAATTTACTGATTCGCACTTTCAAGTGTGTCACATTCTTTTGTATAATTTTCAATTGTCGCCAGAATTGTAGAACACATATTATTGATTCTCACTATTAAGTGCGTCACATTATTTTATATAATTTTCAATTGTCGCCACAATGTATTGATTCTCACTTTCAAGTGTGTCACATTATTTTATATAATTTTCACTTGTCGCCAAAATTGTGGAACACAATTTATAGATTCTCACTCTCAAGCGTGTCACATTATTTTATATAATTTTCACTTGTCGCCAAAATTGTGGAATACAATTTATTGTTTCTCACTTTCAAGCGTGTCACATTCTTTTATATAATTTTTATTGTCGCCAAAATTGTGGGACATAATTTATTGATTCTCACTTTCAAGTGTGTCACATTTTTTTTATATAATTTTCAATTGTCGCCAATATTGTGGTACACAATTTATTGATTCTCACTTTCAAATTTATAAAAAAAATTTAATCTCATTTTCAGTTATCTCCAAAGTTTATCATAGTATTTTGATTCTCATTTTCAAATGTCAGTTTATTAAATTTTATTTCCCATTGTCACCTAAATGTTTGAATAAATTTCCTTGATACTCATTTTCAAATCTGTCGATTACTTTATATTTCAATATAAGTATTCCCCTAATTTACCACAATATATTCTTTCTTATTTTCAAGTGCGACATATTCTTAAGTCTCATTTTCAACTGTCGCCAAAGTGGTCAGGATTATTCCTTGATTCTCATTTTCAAGTTCATCATACTCTAAAATTTGACTGTCGCCAAAATGGTCGAGCACAATACGTTCATTTTCATTTTCAAGCGAATCGCATTCTTTAAATCTCATTTTCAGTTTAGCACAATTACTTGATTCTCATTTTCAAGAATCACATTCTTAAAATTTAATTTTCACTTATCACCAGTATGGTTGAACACAATAAATTGACTCACATTTTCAAGTATTTTACATTTTCTAAATCATATTTTCAGTCGTAGCGAAAGTTTATTACAATTTCCTGATTCTCACTTTCAGATGTGTCGCATTAATTAAACATCATTTTCGACAGTCGCCAATATGGTTGAAAAGAGAATATGATTCTCATTTTCAATTCCTGCACCATCCTTAAATATTCTTTTTAACTGTTTTCAGAGCTTAGCACATTTCTTGATTCTCATTTTCAAAAGTCATATTCTGAAAAACTCATTTTCAATTGTAACCAAAACGGCCGAGCACATTTTCATTCTCATTTTCAAATTGGTAACATTCTTTATACCTCATATTCAATTTTCGCCAAAGTTTCCAACACTGTCTTGATTCTCATTTTCAAATGTGTCACATTATCATAGTTCATATTCAGCTGTCGCAATAAGTATCACTGTTTTTTCATTCTCATTATCAAGCTTCATTTTCAGTCACGTTGAAGGTGAATGAAAATCACATCTCAGTCACTATCTAAATGATCTCAGAAGCGATTTATTTCTAATTATCGATACATTAACTCATTCTTTTTTTAGTTATTTTAATCTTCTATTATCTCTTAGAAAAAGGAACTGCGGAAGCGCAGTGGTTAGAGCACTCAATTCAGGAAGTGGCGGATCTACGTTCGAACCCACCACTGTGTTTAGAAAGGGCATTCAGGTTTAATTCCCCAGCTCCAACCTTTCCCTGTCCACCCTATTCAAAAGGGGATTAACAGCGACACAAAAAAAAGTAAAAAATTATCTCTTAGAAAACTTATTAGATAATTGATTTTATTTCGGAAACTGAATATATGATCTCGATTACCTCAACCTCTTACTCTTATGTCACTAAAATGCTGCATCTTATGTCTTCATAATAATTTTCAGTGATCTCTAAAGAAGTTAAAATGATCTTTTTGATTCTCATTACATGATCTCGCTTTTTAATCCTTTTTTTTCATAATTTTTGTGCGTTGTTTTTTCATTCTCATGCTCAATGATCTCATTTATATCTTACGGTAATAATATTATCTCCATATTCTCAGCTGCATTTTCTATCTCAAAAAATTTGTATCTTATTTACTCGAAACATGTTTCAATGATCTCAAGAAAAAATTATTTTTGACTTTAAGAATATGATCTCAATTTTCGGTCGCATTTTTTAGCAGAAAGCTAACCACCATTCTTTTTTAATACTTTCTAATTATTTCCAAAAAGCTTTACTATCGACTCTCAGTAAATTATCTCCGTTTTCTTATATACATGCTTTCACTTTATCTCATGTGTGTGTGTGTGTGTGCGTGTGTGTGCGTATATATATACTGGGGTTAGGTTAGGTTACTTTTGGCACATATTACAGTCCATTTGTAAAATCAGGCACTTTGCAAATTGCGATTTTACACACTGACTTTAACATTATCTATATATATATATATATATATATATATATATATATATATATATATATATATATATATATATATGTGTGTGTGTGTGTGTGTGTGTGTGTGTGTGTGTGTGTGTGTGTGTGTGTGTGTGTGTGTGTGTGTGTGGGTGTGTGTGTGTGTGTATTTATGTATACACACATACATATATATATATATATATATATATATATATATATATATATATATATATATATATATATATATATATATATATATATATATATATACACGTATGTATATCTGTATGTATGTATTTTATTTGGCACTGTGCCAGTTTTCAGGCTCTCTTGCACCATATGTTTACGTTTGTGTTTTATTCTTTTTAGTTGAGATTGGTATCTCGCATACACCATTGTATCCATACACTGTATCCACATTACGTAATTAAGTTAGTTAATCTAATAAGAATAATCTTAAATAATGTTAAGCTCTGTTTAAATAATCAAGTAATATTGGAGTTGTTAATCTAATAAGAATAATATTAAGATGAACATTAGATTAGTTAATAATTAATATTAATTTTGTAGTTTTTTTTAATAAATGGAACATCTTAGAATTGGGTTTCAAGTTTAATAATATAAATAAATAATCTTAGTCTTCATTAGTACATTATGTTAGTAATAGTAAATTTACTAGCCTATCTAGATACCTAGTAAGTGTCATGCAAATATTTAATAGTCATTCACTCTAGTCAACCTATTTAATCTAGTCAAAGCTAATTTAATATTCCGAGTCGATTTTCTGATCTCATTTTTAAGTTTGTAAGATCGTCAGCATTTCTAGTCACTGGGATATAGTACTCTAGATCTTACTAGGCAGTACATCGTCTATTTAAAGAGTACATAATATTCTAGTATTCTAGCTTTTGCAGACTGTTCTAGTCACAGTGGAAAGGCAATCAAGTCTTGTAGTTAGAGGGTTGTAGTGTTCTAGTCAATGGGAAAAAATCTCTAGAAATTTTACTATTCTAGTTACTGAAGAAAAGCATTCAATAATATTAGTCATATTGGTATATTCTAGTCACTAGTGGATATTCTAGTCAATAGGTATAATTCTTAGCTAAATAGATATCAAGGTCTTTCTAGTATACTTCTAGTCATTATAGAATACTCTATCATCCTAGAGTATTCTGGTTATCATGAAAAACACTCTTATGCTAAGCATTGGAGTATATTCTAGTCAACTGGCAGTATTCTAGTCAATAGGTAAAACTCCAAGTTATGTAAAATACCGAGAATTTTGCAGTAAAACTCTAGCCATATCAAAATACTCTAGAATCTTGGCATTGGAGCATATTCTTTGCATGTCATAGTTATAGTCTAGTCACTGGTGTCGTGAACTCTATTCACTAGACAGTATTCTTTGTTATGCAGAGTACTATTTTCTAGGCTAGGCAGAGAACCATTCTAGTCGCCAGAGATAATTCATCATACCAGAGAGTATTCTAAGGTGTAATTTATTCGCTGGTATATTGAATTCCGATCATTAGAGAGTAATATAGGTTATGTAGACCAATGTTCTTTTCCTTCGAGAATAATTATTCTAGTCATCACTGCTAATTATAGGCAATGGAGAGTATTCTAGGGCATATTCTAGTCGCTACTTGATATTTCAGACTCTTCAGAGTAAAATTCTAGTAATTCCAAATTATTATAATCATTGGCGAATTTCTATGGCACATTCTGGCCACTAGTCAATATTCTAAACTCTTTAATGCAAAACTGTAGCCATTGCAGATAATTCCAGTCAATTGAGAGCATACTACAGCGTATTGTAGTCATTAACTAAACTTAAGATGATCTTGAGTAAAATTCTAGTCATTACATATTATTCTAGTCATTAGAGAGTATTCAATAGCATATTCTAGTCACGAGTCAGAATTGTAGACTCTTTAAAGTTACAGCCAGTTAAGATAATTATGCACAATGCAGAACATTCCATGATGTATTCTAGTTACTAGTCTATATCTAAAACAATTTAAAGTCACAACAGATTATTCTAGTCCTTGGAGAGTATTCTAGTAAATGTTCTAGTCAAAATAGTCAACAGTTTAGATTCTTCAGGAAAAATCTAGTGAAAGAAACGTATCCATGGGCATATTCTTGCCACTAGTAATATTCTGGAATTTTTAGACCAGTATTCTATTCGCTGCAAATATTCTAGTCATTGAAAAGTATCCTTATAAATTTTCTAGTCACTTCAAATATTTTATTCTTTAAAAAAACATTCTAAAACATTTTTCTAGTCATCAGAGGTAATTCTAGTCAGAGGAGACTATATAGTATTCTAGTCACTGCAAATATTCTAGTCATGAAAAGTATCCTTATAAATTTTCTAGTCACCTCAAATATTTTAGTCTTTGAAAAACATTCTACAGTATTCTTCTAGTCATCAGAGGCAATTCTAGTCAAAGGAGACCACTCTAGTCTCTTGTCAATGGAGCAGTTTTGACATCTGCATAGTCATATTCTAGTCACTAAAAGTATTCTGAAAAGTAAAATGTGGCACTTTAGTCAGAAGACGGCATTTTAGGCTTATATTTTAAGTTCTAGTCAGTGAAGTAATTATATTAAATACATAGCAATGTTCTAGTCACTGAAGAATAATTCTAGGTATTAGGAAGTAGCATTCTACTCACAAGAAAAAAACATGGTGAGAGTATTCTCAGCTTTCTCATGTATTCTAGTCAAAATTTTACGTACTGAAGAGTAATATTCTAGTCACTGAAGAATAATTCTAGGTATTAAAAGGTAGTGTTCTAGTCACCAGAAAAACTCTAGTCAAGTGAAAGAATTCTAGCTTCTCTCATGTATTCTAGTCAAAATTCTGAGTAATAAAGAGTAAAATTTTACGTTTTAGTAAAGATATTTCTAGTCAATGAAAAGTATTCTAGATTCTGCAGAATACTATTCTAGATAGAGGGATCTAGTCTAGATTTTGTAGAATGATACTCTAGCCAAAGGAGAGTATTCAAGACTCTTATTACAGAGGAATAATCTTAAATATCTAACAAAGATCATTCTTGTCATTAGAGAGTATTCTAGTTTCTAGAGATAGTTAAGATAATTAGGATAACAGTCTAATTTTCAAAATATCACTCCTAATCATTAACTGGATTTCTAGTTATTAAGACACCTCTAATTACTGGAAAAATATCAGGAACATAATAAATATTCTCATTAGTGTCATATTTCCAATTATTTGTTAAGTTTTTAGTTACTAGTGACAGCTCTAATGATGAGATATACTATTTAACTATAAAACTAATAGTTTTCTAGTTAATTTGAAATAAATCTAATCACAAAAGCTTTGTCATTAAAATGTAATTATCTAGTCACTAATTGTAATAAACTAATCACTAGATAGTAAGGAAATTTTCATTAGATAGTAATAACCTAGTTTTAGAATATAATGAACTAGTCATCAAATAGTAATGAGCTAGTCAATAGATAGTAAGACCTAGTTACTAGACAATAAGGAGTTAATAACCATAATGGTAATTAACTAGTCATTAGATAGTAAGATAATATTCACTAGATAGTAATGAGCGAGTTGTTGATAGTACTGCACAAGTAAATATGACAGTAATGAGCTAGTCACTAGACAGTTGAAATTAGTCACTAGATAATAAGAAAATAGTCACTAAGATAATAATGAACTAGTCACTAGAATAGTAATGAACTAATAACTATAATCGTAATTAGCTAGTCACTAGATAGTAAAAAAATAGTCACTGGATAGTAAGGAGCTGGTCACTCTAATAGTAATAATCTAGTCCCTAGATAAGAAGGAAATAGTCACTAGGCAGCAAGGAGCTAGTTCTATAATAGTAACGAACTAGTTCCCTAGATGAAAAGAGTTAGTTCATTAAGTGGAATCAACTAGTCACTAGAGAGTAAGGAAACAAGAAACTAGTTTCTGTTTAGTAATGTTCTAGTCACTAGTAATATAGTTCTGCAAAACTAAAGATCTAGTCAATAGAAAGTACTGAACTAGTCACGAGGAAAAGAGAATATCTAGTCAAAATATCTAAAAGAAATAAAGCAAATGTTTACTCTTGGACATTTTCATAGACTAACTTTAACCTATCCAATCTAACCTAACCTATCCTAAGCTAACATAACCTGATAATAATGAAAGATTTTTGTTGTAATACTTGGTTAGGTTATCGTGGGTTAGGTTAATCTGATTAAGTTAGGTTAGTGTACAGAAGTAAATATTTACTAAAAATAAATGATTTTAGGTTAGGTCAAGTCATTCTTCATTAGTTAAGTCTTTAAGTCACTCTACAGTAGTTAAGTATCTAGTCATTTATTATTAGTTAACTATCTAGTCATTTTGTATTAGTCAAATCTTTCGTCATCACTTATAATTAAATAGTTAAATATCTAGTCCTTAATGATATCTCAAGTTAACTATATATCTAGTCATTATTCATTAGTCAATTCTCTAGTAATTTTTCATTAGTTAGATATTTGGTCATTCTACATTAGTTAAAAATTCTAGTCATTTTTTATTGGTTACATCTTTAGTCATTCTTCATTAGGTAAATCTCTAGTCAATTATTATTACGGAAATCTCTAGTCATTATCTATTTGGCAGATCTCTAGTCATTCTTCATCAGTAAAATCTTGTCATTCTTCATTAGGAAAATCTCTAGTCATTCTTCACTAGGTAAATCTCTAGCCAATTATTATTACGGAAATCTCTAGTCATTATCTATTTGGCAGATCTCTAGTCACTCTTCATAAGTCAAATCTAGTCATTCTTCATTAGGTAAATCTCTAGGCATGCTTCATTACTAAAATCTTTTAGTCATTTTTCAATCGATAATTCTCTGGTCATTATTCATTAGTAAAATCTCTAGTCATTCTTCTTTACTTAAAACGTAAGTCATGCTCAGTTAGTTAAATCTCTAGTCATTCTTCATTATTTATAACTTAAGTTATTATTCATTAGCTAAATTTCTAGTCATTCTTCACAGTTAAAGCATTGGTAATTATTCATTAGTTAAATCTCTAGTCATATTTCATTAAGTAAATCTCTAGTCATTAACCATTAGTTAAATCTCTAGTCACTATTTATTAAGTTAAAATCGGGGAAATTTAATTATTCTCTTAGATTAAATTGAAATGTCTTTCACTAATTCTTTAGAAAATAAAATCATAAAATCAAGAGCAGTAACAATTTTTTGCTAGTTATAAAGCAGTCTTAGTTACTAAGTCTAACTACTAGAAATAAAATGATATGAGAAAAATCAATAAAAAAAAATTAAGTCCCAGTACTAATCGGTTGCAAGTGCACGTATGTGTGTGTGTGTGTGTGTGTGTGTGTGTGTGCGTGTGTGTGTGTGCGCGTGCATATATATATATATATATATATATATATATATATATATATATATATATATATATATATATATATATATATATATATATATATATATAGCCACATATATATGTTCGGAGAAAACAGTGCATAAAACGTATAGTATATTCGTCAGGGAATTTTGCATAAGTATAGAAAATAGGAATCCAGGTAAGACACTGAATTTAGATGCATGGGGTAACTCTGTATACATATAGACACATACATACATACATACATGCATACATACATACATACTTACATACATACATACATGCATACATACATACATGCATACATACATACATACATACATACATACATACATACATACATACATACATACATACATACATACATACATACATACATACATACATACATACATACATACATACATACATACATACATACATACATACATACATACATACATACATACATACATACATACATAGATTCCTTTTACTAACTCTGAAAAAATACATAACAGAAAGTTACTTCGCATATTTTATTTCGGTTTTTGTTATAACTTAGAGTAAACGTAGAGAGAGAGAGAGAGAGAGAGAGAGAGAGAGAGAGAGAGAGAGAGAGAGAGAGAGAGAGAGAGAGAGAGAGAGAGAGAGAGAGAGAGAGAGAGAGAGAGAGAGAGAGAGAGATGAAGCAAATTACATTGCAATTAAATTCAGTGTCATTATAAATGCGAAAAACAATCAAATGATTTTATTAATTATAGTCATTAATCTCTATTGATAATCATCGTCCTTTTCCTTCATCTTCCCACACGTGAAAATGAAGAGAAAATGAAAATAATAATCGGATATTTTCATTATTATCTATAGTTATCTCTACTTTTTTTTCATTCTTACATTTTCTAATTTCCTTTCAAGTCTATTACTATTTTCTACTATTAACTATTTGTATTTATTACTTCTATTTCTTTGTTCTTTTCCTACTTATTACTATTTTGCTATTTACCAAGTTGGTAAATTATCTAATTATCTAATTATCTCTATTTCTTTGATTTACTCTCTTATATTTTCTAAGTTCCTCTCACACTCATTACTATTTACTGTCTTACTTCAACTGTTTATAGTTGTAATTATTAGATTTGGTTTGATGGGACCACCGTTTGCCAGTATACATAAGTTCGTTATAAGATATATATACATACATACATATATATATATATATATATATATATATATATATATATATATATATATATATATATATATATATATATATATATATATATATATATTTATATATATATATATATATATATATATATATATATATATATATATATATATATATATATATATATATATATATATATATATATATATTATATATATATATATATATATATATATATATATATATATATATATATATATATATATATATATATATATATGTTCATTTACATACAAAACCCGTAATCTTTTTTGTAAGGAATGGCCGCGTCAAAGCATACCAGTCACCAGATAGGCAATTTATCATAATCAACCCTCTTAATTCCTTAGGGATACAGCGTCACTACAATCCCCCCCCACACACACTTACCTCTGCGTCGATTGGATCATCTATAGTGTCAATTGGCATATACAATAGCCATAAACCTCTTTTAAAGGAATGGCCGAGTCAAAGCACACACCTGTTAAAAACAATCTCAAGTCACCCTAATCACCCCTCGTATTCATTGAGGATACAGGGCTGCCAGAATGCACCCCTTCCCACCCACCATAATGTGCACGACATTGGGTCACCCACAGTGTAAGAGGATAATTCCTCTGCCGTGGAACCGACAACCGTAGCTGGTTTACTCCTACAGGTTCATATCGTGGAAGCCCTTCCCTACAAACATTCGTCCCGGTTTACAGCACTGATTAGGTTAAAACTACTTTTGATTATTAATTATGCTTAAGTACAATTGTATACGATTACGATATATATATATATATATATATATATATATATATATATATATATATATATATATATATATATATATATATTAATATATATATATATATATATATATATATATATATATATATATATATATATATATATATATATATATATATATATATAGAGAGAGAGAGAGAGAGAGAGAGAGAGAGAGAGAGAGAGAGAGTCTGAGGGAAACTGGAGGAGAGAGAAGCCCCTGAACATAATTTTAGGATTGGTGGTTAGTTCATTATTCCTCAAAACACCACCTAACACTATTAATCCAGTTATACATATAAACAACCAACAATAATTAGCAGAAAAGGCAGGTAACGTGGTATTCAAAACTCTATATAAGGTACCCGACTCTTCTGCTAGTAATTTATATTTATATGAAGTTGTAAATAAGTGGAAAAAAAACAGGTAATTCTCCTCAACATTAGGGTGAAAAGCCAGGTAACACCTCGACCCCAGCAAAATATAACATTAGTTACACGTTTATGCCTCTAAAAGTGCAAGGAGGCAATTCTAGTATATTAATTTATACATTTAAAATATAATAGTTACCTGGCTATTCCACTAAACAAGAGGCATTAACAGTATATATCTATAATATTCAGTGGAAAAGGCAGGTAACTCCAATCCATACCCACCCCTTTAGTTACCCGTCTCTTCCTCTAAAAACAAAAGGAGTTAAGTCTAATCTAATTAATATGTATATATACATATGTATGTGAGTGTGTTTGTGTGTGTAAATTATAGAAAGACAGATTGTATCCCATCTGTAGGACATGTTCGGGACATGTCCAAAAGGGGGGTTACTTGAGCTGGGGGTCAACAGATCTGCATACGCAAATTAAGTTCGGATCCTCTTCACGTGATGGATCTAGCACCACTGAGGTGATTTATCTATTATTATTATTATTATTATTATTATTATTATTATTATTATTATTATTATTATTATTATTATTATTATTATTATTATTATTATTATTATTAGTATTATTATTATTATTATTATTATTATTATTATTATCATTATTATTATTATTATTATTATTATTATTATTATTATTATTATTATTATTATTATTATTATTATTATTATTATTATTATTTATTATTATTATTATTATTATTATTATTATTAGTATAGGTTTTTAAATTAGCACCAACATGTGTTTTTACCCACCATTGCATTTGTGTGTGTGTGTTCTTATTTTAACAGTAATTTAAAACGCAATTTATGTATAAAATTAATTTCAATGTAAAATCATCTTACTTTAGGCTTAGTATCTTTTTATCATATTGTATAATCAGTTTTCATTTATATTAGGTTAAGAATATACTGTAATATAATTCGTAAATTTTATAATTATTTTTTTTTCTCTGAAGTCTTTGTATTTTTTTTTTTGCAAAATGTATCGTAGGTTTTCATTAATTTTAGGTTAAGAATGCACTGTACTTTCCCTCCTTAAGGAGAACGATGTATATAGAGAATTATCTTTTTTTTTTAATTGTAAATGTACCATGGCTTTATAATGAACGAAACAAATGACTCATGATTCTTTCAAGTTATTGCATTTTTTCAATTCCTCCCATAAAAATGTGTACAAGAAAATATGCAAAAGGAAAACGATAATAAAGATGTAATTATAAAGGAAATGAATAATAATGTAAGTATAACAAACATGTGGACATAAAAGAAAATGACATATTGTAAACATGCGACAATGAATATGTAAAAAAAAGGTATACAAATGACAAAAATGCAAACATAATAGTAAAAAAAAAAAGATAAAGATGTAATTATAAAAGAGATAGATAAATATGTAGCTCTAATAAACATGTTGAAATGAAAAAAAAAACAGTTTTCAAATATGTAAATAAGGTACAAATATATGTTGTAAACATGTAAAAATTAATATGAAAAAGTAAACAGACGTTGACAAGATAAAATGTATATTGTAAATATGGTAAATGGAAATAAATAAAGACCAAACATGTAATGTAAACATGCAAGAATTTATATTAAATTATATAAAGATTTTGATGTGAGAAGAAGACATTATAAACATACAAAATCGAAGTAGATTAAGACCAAATATAAAGTGTAAACATGCAAGACGTGACATGCAATTCTGTAATGTTAATAAGAAAAAAATTAATATTGTAAACATGTTGTGCAAAGTAGAAAAAAATTACCAAATATGTTTTGCAAACATGTAAAGGCTTTTATAAAACTATATAGAGATGTTGACATGACAAATAAACGTTGTAGACATGCTGAAAAGAACAAAAGAAAAAGTCATCAGTGTATAGTAAACATGGAAGCATTAATATAAAAATCATAGTTTATATAAACATTGATTGCAAACATGCTACAAAGAAGCATAGAATATCCAAACATGCATCGTTAACACGCAAACATTAGAATGAAATTGTAAGTTGACGTTGACACAACAGAGAATATATAATAAGCATTGTAAACATGTGTTAAAAAACAATAAACAGAGAACATATAAGTTAAGTAAAAATAAAAATCAGAATTATTGTAAAACATCGTATAAATGTTGACACAACAATATTATATACATGTTGCCAATGAATACATGTAAACATATATCTACGAAAAGAAAGATGGAGAGAAAGGAAAATGATAAACAAGTGTAAACAAACAGATCAATAATCTAAACAAACAAACAAACAAACAAATATTTATTTAAAATTTTTCAAGAAAAAAAAATTGCATGGACATTACGTGCAAAAAGAAACCATATTCTGTAAACTAGTGATAAAAAAAACCTTTATTATGAAAACAACAACAAAGAAACGTTTGCAAACATTTGTGCATGAAAAACGTAAGTGATACATGCGTGTTAAAAACAAACTCTGTAAACAAGTTTGCAAAAAAGTTTTGTCTTAAGCAAACATTTTGCAAACTCATTTTCCTGTTTCTCGAACATATCACAGACATTTAAGATGAAAAAAAAAAATTATAAATCTGTAAATTTATCATCGTTTGGTGTTTGTAAATAAACATGTAAAAAAAAAAACAAATAGTAAGATGAATTAGAGGAAAATATTATAAAGAATTTTAGCAAAGAATGTCTACTCGTAAATAAATGTATTTGTTGTTTTGTAATAAAAATAGATAAAATTAAACTAAAAAAATAATTACATTTCCTAGTATGGTTAGAAAAAAATCTAATTTTTGTCTGTGTCTAACAAAAGAATAAAAAATTATGATTAAAATTTATGAAAATAATAAAACAGAAATTGTTACAGATTTTCTTTCGTAAGATTTTTCGTAAGTATCTCAGATTCACATATAATGTAAAAACTGTTTAATTATTTTCATTTAAGAATATTGGTATGATTTGATTATTATTTTTGAAATAAACTTCATTGTACACATTATATCCTTTTAAATAATATACTAGTAGATTTTCTGACAAGATACTGAAGATGAAAGAGGCGATATCTATTGATCTATCTATTAATTCATCTATTTGTCTGTTTAAAAAAATTATGCTATATTCATAATATAAATTAATCTTATCTTTCTCTCTTTATATATATATATATATATATATATATATATATATATATATATATATATATATATATATATATATATATATATATATATATATATATATATATATATATATATATATATATGCGTTCCTTGTCAGAATATCTGCTACATATAATAATAAAAGTACGCTGGTAAGACTACTGCATATCAGTATGTGATTTTCCCAACATAAATATACATATGCATTTAAATACACTTATTGTATATTAATATAATTACAACGTTTTTCAATCAATGTAATATCTTTTTTTTTCTATTTTTTTTTATTAATTAGTTCTTATTTCTTTGATCATCATAATTTTTCATTACTATTTATTTTCCGGCCCTGGAATGAAACTTACAGATCATGTTATTTACTTATTTACATTAAATATATTTATATGTAAATAGGTCTGCAGCATTTACATATGAAAAAATTACGTACATTTAGATGTGTACATAAATTTTTCATGTACATATGAATGTGTACATACCTAACTTACACTCAAGTGTTTTAAACAGAACACTTCTAGCATCTAAACAGAAAATATGTACACATTTCTATGTACATGTGTACATATCAAATGTACGCACTAGTCATACAAAATCTCTAATGTACAATTCATATGTGTGAGCATTTCTAATGTACATGTGCATATCAAAATACAACATTCCTGATGTACACGAACTCCTTTCCCATGTACAATTTGATTTAAATGTAAGTTTGCCCAGTGTCTAAAAAAATTCATTTGATGTCTTGGCTCCACGTGTATATTTTAAAATTGTAATAAACTATTTGTGTGTATATGTGAGTGTTTTTAACCTTTCATTATTTCCTTATTGTATCTCCCCTGAAGATGGAGACGATAGTCTCCGAAAGCCATCTATTATATCTTAGTTTTATCTCCCCTGAGAGGAGACGGTTGCCTTCGAAAGCCATCTATTATATCTTGGTTTTATCTCCCTTGAAGAGGAGACGGTTGCCTTCGAAAGCCATCTATTATATCTTGGTTTTATCTCCCCTGAAGAAGGAGACGACAGTCTCCGAAAGCCATCTATTATATCTTGGTTTTATCTCTCCTTGAAGATGGAGACCATAGTCTCCGAAAGCCATCTATTATATCTTGGCTTTATCTCCCCTGAAGATGGAGACGGCTAGTCTCCGAAAGCCATCTATTATATCTTGGTTTTATCTCCCCTGAAGAAGGAGACGGTTGTCTTCGAAAGCCATCTATTATATCTTGGTTTTATCTCCCCTGAAGAAGGAGACGGTTGTCTTCGAAAGCCATCTATTATATCTTGGTTTTATCCCCCCTGAAGAGGAGACGGTTGCCTCCGAAAGCCATCTATTATATCTTGGTTTTATCTCCCCTGAAGAAGGAGACGGTAGCCTCCGAAAGCCATCTATTACATCTTGGTTTTATCTCCCCTGAAGATGGAGACGATAGTTTCCGAAAGCCATCTATTATATCTTGGTTTTATCTCCCCTGAAGAAGGAGACGGTTGCCTTCGAAAGCCATCTCTTATATCTTGGTTTTATCTCCCCAGAAGATGGAGACGATAGTTTCCGAAAGCCATCTATTATATCTTGGTTTTATCTCCCCAGAAGAAGGAGACGGTTGTCTTCGAAAGCCATCTATTATATCTTGGTTTTATCTCCCCTGAAGAAGGAGACGATAGTTTCCGAAAGCCATCTATTATATCTTGGTTTTATCTCCCCTGAAGAAGGAGACGGTTGTCTTCCGAAAGCCATCTATTATATCTTGGTTTTATCTCCCCTGAAGAAGGAGACGGTTGTCTTCGAAAGCCATCTATTATATCTTGGTTTTATCTCCCCAGAAGATGGAGACGATAGTCTCCGGAAAGCCATCTATTATATCTTGGTTTTATCTCCCCTGAAGAAGGAGACGGTTGTCTTCGAAAGCCATCTATTATATCTTGGTTTTATCTCCCCTGAAGAATGGAGACGATAGTCTCCGAAAGCCATCTATTATATCTTGGTTTTATCTCCCCTGAAGATGGAGACGGATAGTCTTCCGGAAAGCCATCTATTATATCTTGGTTTTATCTCCCCTGAAGAAGGAGACGGTTGTCTTCGAAAGCCATCTATTATATCTTGGTTTTATCTCCCCTGAAGATGGAGACGACAGTCTCCGAAAACCATCTATTATATCTTGGTTTTATCTCCCCTGAAGATGGAGACGATAGTTTCCGGAAAGCCATCTTTATATCTTGGTTTTATCTCCCCTGAAGAAGGAGACGGTTGTCTTCGAAAGCCATCTATTATATCTTGGTTTTTATCTCCCCTGAATATGGAGACGATAGTCTCCGGAAAGCCATCTATTATGTCTTGGTTATATCTCCCCTGCAGATGGAGACGATAGTCTCCGAAAGCCATCTATTATATCTTGGTTTTATCCCCCTGAAGATGGAGACAGTTGACCCAGAGAATCACTTTTTATTTTACTTATATCCTAGCTTTATCTCCCCTGAAGATGTAGATAATTGTCACCAAAACGCAATTATAACCTGGTTTCATGTCCCCTGAAGATGGAGATGGTTGCTTCCAAACACCATTTCTTATATACTGACTGGATCTCTTCTCAAGATGATACTTGTCATCTTTAGATTTTATCTCTCCTGAAGATGGAGACCGTTGTCTCCGAAAGTCTAGAGACTAATGATGATTTATAGACAAACCTTTTTTTTATTTTCTTTACATTTAGCAAGCTTAATATGATGAAAAAGTTGAGTTAGAAAAAAGCTACATAGAAAAAACAAATAAATGATAAAACTAGTAAAAAACCAAATAAACAAAACAAATAAATAATAATAACAAGATGAGAATAATAAGTATGTATTGACAATAAACAAACTACACGAATGATTTTCTTAAAGATATACCAACAATTTGAAAATGATTGAAAGAGGATAATTACTGATATGGAATGAAATAAAAGTTAACTCCTAAAAAAATCCGTTAGAAAAAATTATTAAATATAAAATAAATAAATGAATTAATAAAGGACGATATTACAAGAAATAATATACAGTTATATATATATACACACACACACACATATTATATATATATATATATATATATATATATATATATATATATATATATATATATATATATATATATATATATATATATATATATATATATATATATATATATATTTATATATAAGTAAATAGAATAATAAATGATACGAACAAAAATGAGCATAAAAAACAAAACTCATGAACTTTAAGTAGAAAAAAGATATAAAACAATAAGTATATAAGTAAATGATAATCACATTAACTCTTCCCTACCACACTGGTGTAGTCTCTTGACTAAAACAAACAAATTAGTCAAATAAGCGTTAAATTCCATATCTGTTGAAGCTACTACAATTGCCACTACAGCAACTACTACTACTGCTACTACTACTTGCATTAATAATAATGATAATAATAATAATAAAAATAATAATAATAATAATAATAATAATAATATTAATAATAATAATAATAATAATAATAATAATAATAATAATAATAATAATAATAATAGTAATAATAATGATAATAATAATAATAATAATAATAATAATAATAATTAATGATAATAATAATAATAATAACAATAATAATAATAATAGATAATAATAATAATAATAATAATAATAATAATAATAATAATAATAATAATAAATAATAATAATAATAAGTAATAATAATGATAATAATAATAATAATAATAATAATAATAATAATAATATCGGAAAATGCGAGCCTCACAACCATATACTTGATGACATAATAAAGTTGATAAAGATAAGATATATTACTATAAACGATAAAAAATAAAGTAATAAGAAATATGTTAATTAACAAATATGTAAATTCAAATTCACTCATATATATATTGGAGAGTCAAAAAAGCACCATATAGAGCCCAAGGTAACCAAAGGGAACTCCAGAGGGGGAGAACTGGGGGTCTTAAATGGTACCTAAGCTCACTTTTCTGATGAATGGGAACCACCGAAAAAGAAGGGTTCACCGAGGTGACTTCCAGGGTTCCATATAGAGACCTTTTGGGAACCTAAGAGAAATACTTGGTTTTAATATGATCCATTAGAAACCCTCGTTAGATTTCTAGGAACCAATGAGAAAAGAAGGTTTACTGAGGTACCACATAAAGTTTCTTAAAGAGAATTTTTTGGAACCTCAAAGGAGCTAACTAGAACTCTGATATGGTACCTTATAGGAATCCGCTTGAATTTTGGGAACCACCTAGAGATGATAAAAGAAGTCTAATTAGATACCTCAGAGAATGCCTTAAGGAAAAATTTTGGGAACCTCATAGGAAAAATATTGGAGATAGGTATTCTTTTAATATTTAGGAACCAGCGAGAAAGGAGGGTCCCCTAAAGTACCTCACAAGGTTCCTTAAAGAGACTTTTTTTGAAAAAAAAAAAAAAAAATTTAACCAGTAAGAACCACCGAGGAAGGAGGTACCACCGAGGTACCTCATAAAGTTCTTAGAAGAGATTTTCTAAGAACCTCACAGAATTGAATCAAGTTAAATAAATTATATTTCTAGTTCCCTAAATTTAATACAGAAATTTTATATAATAAAAAGCAAAAATGTGTGATAAAAACAAGTCCCTCGTAAGAAGGCAACCGTCCTGGCCCTTAGTAGAAAAGGGAGTTCGTGACTTAAAACCGAATCCATTCAAAAAAGTGTGATTATATTATGTCAGTAATAACAAATACAATTTCAGGTTTACAAGATAACAAATAAATAAACAAAAATAAGAAATGAGCATAATTCGAGCTTACCAAGGGGCGTTAGGAAGGGCATTCAACCTTAATTTCCCAGTACCAGTCTACTTGTGTCCCTTCGCCATTCAAATGGAGATTAATAGATACTTAAAACAGCATATAACATACTATGCATATAAGCCAGAGACAATGATAATAATAATAATAATAATAATAATAATAATAATAATAATAATAATAATAATAATAATAATAATAATAATAATAATAATAATAATAATAATAATAATAATAATAATATTAATAATAATAATAATAATAATGATAATAATAATAATAATAAAAATAATAATAATAATAATAATAATAATAATAACAATAATAATAATAATAATAATAATAATAATAATAATAATAATAATAATAATAATAATAATAATAATAATAATAATAATAATAATAATAATAACAATAATAATAATAATATTAATAATAATAATAATAATAATGATAATAATAATAATAATAAAAATAATAATAATAATAATAATAATAACAATAATAATAATAATAATATTAATAATAATAATAATAATAATAATAATAATAATAATAA
>JAXCGZ010019499.1:42500-50000 GCA_037179515.1 Halocaridina rubra
CCAGATGTCACAAACAAAGCCAGTCCACAGAGTTTCAAAGCAATTCTCGTGATTAAATACACAAAATGATTACTTTGAGCACTTATAAGTGTCATAAACAGAGACAAACTCTAGTTTCAAAGTATTTACTTCGAGGAAATAAAACAATTGATTAACTTGTGGATCTCCATATGTCATAAACAAAGGCAGTTCCTACAGTTTCACTCCAGTTTTCTAGAAAAAAATAACGAATTGTCCAAGTGTCATAAACAGAGACAATTCCTACAGTTTCACTCCAGTTTTCTAGAGAATATAAACTATTTGATTTACTTAAACATTGCCAAGTGTCATAAAGACAATTCCTACAGTTACAAATCAGTATTCTAGAGAAATAAACCATCTGCTTAAACATTTCAAGATGTCATAAACAAAGTACCCACAGTTTCATATCACTTATTTTATATTATTTTTTTTTATTTTTTGAGAAAATAGACCAACTGAAGTACTTAAATACTCCTAGATGTCATAAACAAAGATGAATCAGACAATCTCAAGATTTCTGTCATGCAACAAAGCTACCTCACTGCAATTTCTGCCATGGCCCTGGCCCAAAAGAAAATGGAGAAGCCTCTTGTGAAGGAATCTTAGTTGCTATCTTAAGGTACTTCGAGCCCTCTTTCTTACGGGCTAGAGATCCCGCCCCCGCTCATTGATTGGTCGTAGGTGTGTAGAGGAATGTGGCGTGTGGCCAATCAGGGGCGACCAACGACGCATCACGCCGACCAATGCCAACGGGTCGCATTCCTTCACTCTATAGAGTCTTGAAGACGATGGCGGGCCTCTCTTGCATACGCTCCACAGCGCCTTCAGCTGTCCAAGAGTAATTGAAGACGCCATTTTTCTCTCTTGAGGCCACTGGGAGTCAAATTTACAATAATTTCACCCCAAAATACAACGTAAAAACTCAGATTATGGTCATGATGGCCCGATTTCTTAAACAGTGTAACACTACGATACCATATTGTTAGTTAGCTAGACGCATGTTTGGTAATTTATGTCTCTAATAAATACCTTTAGAATGAACTGGACTCAGATCCCTCGAACGAGCCCACGACAGGGCGCAAAGAAGGGCATCCAGCCTTGATTCCTTTGTTCCAACATGTCAGTGTCCACTGTCCATAATGAGGGTTAGTCTATCTATATACTATCTATATACAAGAGCAATTTTCCCCTTCAAAGGGGCGTGGCTGAGTCAAGGCAAAATACTCTGAATCTCCGGGAAGAGAAAATACAGAGGGGGATTTCCAGTCCCCTTGCTCCGACCCATTTAGTAGATTCTTGCAGTACGCAGGGGAACACGAAGGAAGTATTCTAGCCCCCTCCTTCAGGGGGATTAGTAACGACACATAAGAGGACACACAACAAAAAACAGCAACAACAACAACCTTCCTTAAAATTAACCTGTAAACTCTATATTGTGGCTACCGATATATAACTAAATATTAATCACAGAGGCGTCAGGTCGAGGGTTCGCGCCCCGTCACGGTCTCAGGTTAGCAAAGGCATGCACTCAGGGTAACGATTACATCTGCCAAAACAGGTCTTTCGCAAGAAGGCAACCGTCCTAGCCCTTGGTAGAAAAAGGGAGTCCGTGACGTAAAACCGGAACACTATGATAAAGAAACAAATAAGAAAATAACAAATAAACTGCTGACATATTCATTCTGTTGTTCCGATATTCTAAACCCAATTGAATTAAATAAAGTTAATTTAAATTGAATTAAATTCTGTTAAATCAACTTCATGTTTTTTGGTTATTCTTACAGATCCTTCAATATTGCAATACTAAAAAGTCTAATAAAATCATATCAGTAAAATCAAACAATTATGCAATTACAAGTAAACAAATAAACAAGCAAATAAGCAAGAACTAAAAAAATTATAAGTTGAATCTACTATGCAAATATCTACATTGTCTTCGCCTTCTGCTCAGTGTAAAAACAACTTCATAAAATCTTATTTTTTTCGGTTTTTATGTCACAATTTGTCCTTATTTGAATGGATGTGGTCACAAATAGAGTGATGCTAGAGGAGAATAGCTGGATGCCAATCCTAACGCTCCGATTTATAATTTGCCTATACTACTGTACATGAAAATTTTCAGTTATTACACTCATGCAATGGAGTGTCTATAGTACATTGTAATGTACTCATTTTAAATTATATTTACTTATTTATTTATTTGATTATTTGTTAAGAAGTAATGACACAAATCTTTTATTTTACTGATATGTCATCAGACATTTTTTCTTTGCATTATTTAAGTTCCAGCATTGATAACAAAGGTAACTTGATATTAATTTTATTTAATCCAACTAAACTTATTATCTTGTAAATCATTAATAAAAAAAATATATATTATAATGCATTGAAGTGGCCAGTGCACATACCCCATGCACAGGTATCTGTGTAAACAGGAAACTGGAAATAATTTTTTTTTATTTAATTTAATCAAAATATAAAAGGAAAAAAAAATACAAAATTCACCTGAATATTGACCTGGAGAGTTTCCTTTGTAAAATGCTTAGGTTCATTTATTATCTCCAGAGTTGCTGTTGTTTTAATTATATAAATACTGCGTACTCTCTCTCTCTCTCTCTCTCTCTCTCTCTCTCTCTCTCTCTCTCTCTCTCTCTCTCTCTCTCTCTCTCTCTCTTCTCTCTCTCTCTCTCTCTCTCTCTCTCTCTCTCTCTCTCTCTCTCTCTCTCTCTCTCTCTCTCTCTCTCTCTCTCTCTCTCTCTCTCTCTCTCTCTCTCTCTCTCTCTCTCTCTCTATCTCTCTCTCTCTCTCTCATCAACTAAATACATTATCATATGTGTAAAAATGGAGCATAGTTTTTCCTGACCAGGATTCGAACCTACAACACATCATCAGTGCTAAGGCGATACCAAGTGTACTATCGATGGTAGAAAATGCGACAGAAAATTCTGAGCACGTGTTGATGTTTTGCAGTTTCATTTATCTATCTATCTATCTATATATCTATCTATCTGTCTATCTATCTATCTATCTATCTATTTATCTATATATATATATATATATATATATATATATATATATATATATATATATATATATATATATATATATATATATATATATATATATATATGACTCATTCCCCAATGTTAAGGGGGTGGGCGAGCCAAAGAACACGCATTCACCACGATCCTACACATACCTCAATTTTTCCTCTTGGCTCCATAGGGATAAAGGATTGCCACATTTCCTCTTCTACCACCCTGCTTAGGTCACCAGCAAAGTAGGATGGCAAGGATATTTTGCAGTGAGACCCGATAGCCGCAGCTGGTTTACCCCCACCGCATCATCACATGGGAACTCCCCTAACACCAGCCCAGCACAGTTCACTGTGCTAGCAGTTGCGAAAAACCCCTTTGGCAGTGTCACCTATACAAACTCTACCTCCACCCCTCTCATCACTTGCAAGCTCTCTTCCTTGCTCCACTGACATTCCACGTGTATCCAATGCCCTTTTCACGTTTTCCATTCATTACATTCTAGGTCTTCCAGTTGGCCATGTTCTAACTACTTTTGCATTGCACACTCTTTTTGCTAGTCATTCATCGCTCATCTTTTCCATATGTCCATACCAACTTAATACTCCCTGATTTATCTATCTATGTATCTATCTATTTTTCTATCTACATATATATATATATATATATATATATATATATATATATATATATATATATATATATATATATATATACACATATACTGTATGTGCGTTTACTGTACCATTTAAGGTACTGTAACATCCATTGTGTCAATCCCCCTCCTACACAATCCAATCCATATCGCAACTCCCCCCTAAGGGCACACCAATACCATCACGCCCCCACCTCCTTCCGAAAACCACCCCATCCCTTTCTTTCCATGTCCAATCACCACGGCTCCAGGGTTCAGGTTACAACTCCTTTTTCATCATCTTCTGAGATTAATCAAGTCAAAAACCTTACAAGTCCCAAAGATAACTTTGAAGTTAAGTGTGACCAGGTGGCGCTGGATGACACTCGATATGACTGAGGTAGATGATAGGGCATTTACGAAGCCATTTGCATGGGGAGTAAACCACCTCAACTTGGTACCGGTCCCAAGGCCTGATTAATGGAGTAGCTTGGTATCAGGAAGGGTTCTAGAGCGGTCCTAATCCTAAGCCCGGATCAGTGAAAAGTGTTGATATCAGGAAGGCCTCCATGGCGGTCTTGAGCCCGGATTAAAGGAAGGGGTTGATATCATGAAGGACTCAAGGGTGGTCCTATGCCCGGATAGATGGATAGGGTTGGTATCAGGAAAGGCTCCATGGTGGTACTTAGCCAGGATTAATAGAGAGAGTTGGTATAAGGAAGGACTCCAACGCGGTCCTAAGCCCTGTTCAATGGAAGCCATTGGTATCAGGAAAGGTTCCACGGTAGTCCTAAATCTTGATTGATGGAGAAGTTTGTTATCAGAAAGACCACAAGGGTGGTCCTAAGCCCTGATTAATGGAGACGGTTGGTATGAGGAAGGGCACCAGGGTTGTCCCAAGTCTGGTTCAATGGAAGCCAATGGTATGAGAAAGGACTCCAGGGTTGTCCCAAGTCCGGTTCAATGGAAGCTAATGGTATGAGGAAGGGCACCAGTTTAGTCAAAAGCCCTGAATAATGAAGACTTTTGGTATCAGGAAGGAGACCAGGGTGGTCATAAGTCTGGTTCAGTGGAAGCCAATGGCATCATGAAGGGCTTCAGGGTGATCTTAAGCCCGGATTAATGGACACGGTATGTATCAGGAAAGGCAATAGGGTGGTCATAAGACCGGTTCAGTGGAAGCCAATGGCATCGTGAAGGGCTTCAGGGTGAACTTAAGCCCGGATTAATGGACACGGTAGGTATCAGGAAAGGCAATAGAGTGGTCCTAAGTCCGGTTCAGTGGAAGCCATTGGGAAAAGGAAGGGCTTCAGGGAGGTCCTAAGCTCGGATTAATGAGGCATTTGGTATCAGTAAGGGCATCAGAGTAGTCCTAAGCTCGGATTAATGAGGCGTTTGGTATCAGTAAGGGCACCAGGGTGGTCCTAAGTCCGGTAAAGTGGAAGCCTTTGGTAAAAGAAAGGGCTTCAGGGTGGTCCTTAACCCAGACTAATGTAGACGGTTGGTATCAGTAAGGGCACCAGAGTGGTCCTAAGCTCGAGTTAATGAGGCGTTTGGTATCAGTAAGGGCACCAGGGAGGTCCTAAGTCCGGTACAGTGGAAGCTATTGGTAAAAGGAATCGCTTCAGGGTGGTTAAGTCTGGATAGACGCTTGATATCAGGATGGGTACCAGGGTGGTCCTTGGCCCGGATAAACGCAGAGGTTTTGTATCAGGAAGGACTCCAGGGTAGTGCTAAGTCCAGATCTATAGATGGATCAAGTGTCAGGAAGGACACTCCAACTGTATAAAACTTTCAGCCATACCCCAACCACTGGTTTCCGAGACTAGTGGAAACCAGTGACCCGAAATGAACTTGAGAAAAGCCGTTGATAAATAATAATAATGATAATAATAATAATAATAATAAAAATAATAATAATAATAATAATAATAATAATAATAATAATAATAATAATAATAATAATAATAATAATAATAATAATAATAATAATAATAATAATAATAATAATAATAATAATAATAATAAACCTTTATTTCCATTACAATACAATGGGTATTCGTCAGCCGGGGCAAGCCCCAACCCCCCACTGTGGTGCCCAACCACAGCAGTACCTGCCAGTAAACAGCTTAAACTCTCGGTCTTGGTACTATTTTACAAGGCCAAATAGGTTTAAGTTCGAGCAGTTATTCAATGTAGAAAGTAGGAAACAAATGTGCAATCTCGCCAAATTTACTAGAATTATTACGGCTCAATTCTGATTTACATTTCTCTTGAATTTTGTTACTAGTCTGTATGGATCTCATTTGCAACAAATGTATAATTAAGTTACAGTATATGCCAAATTATATATGTATAATTATTCATGTATACAAAGAATGTAAATGTATTTTTTCTTCTATTTTTTTTTTTTTGTAAATACTAATATTAGTCTTTAGCATATAAGTATTAACTTGTCTCTTAACTGCAATTATGCAGTGCATAAAATGAAACTATTTTGTTCTTATTACCGCCAGCTTTACATTTTCTTTAAATTTTTTTGTAATCTAATGTCACTGTATGTACTCTCATACTCCGAAAGGGGTCGTTAGAGCTTAAAATAAACCTTTGAAACCTTTGAAATAAACCTTTGGACGTGAACCTATCTTTCGACCTCGTGAATGCGAAGCCAGCGCGTTACCACTGTACTAGCCAGCATAAAGGAGGATGCTAATTATGATACCAGCTACTGAATGAGCAAGCCAGCCAGCATCAGTGCCGTTACAAGTCCAGATGAAAGCAGAAGCATGGATTCAAAAATGGGATTATTTACTCGTACCAAGCCTTAATGGGCATTCATACTCCGGTTGCAACATTTATAGCCAAAATCAACCATTAGCCTTCCTGGGGCTTGGGCCAAGGTAGATCAGTGGTTAGAAGGATCGATTCGGAAAGTGACAAACCCGCGTTCAACCCAATCGTGGGGCACTTGGAGGGACATTCAGCCTAAATCTCTTAATGCAACCTCTCCGTACACACCCCAAATTCGAATGTGGATAAATATTGACACAAAAAATAAAAGAAAAAAGTCTATATGAGGCAAGTGGAAAACAGTTACCCCGCATGAGCCTGAGGAAAGATGCTAATGTAAGCCGACTTATTGATTACATTATCTCCATTAAATTGGGTTCAATAAGGACATATTAAATAAATTGAAATGGAATAAAATCAAATTCGATTTATTTCAATTAAGTCAGATCGTGTGTTCTCCGATTAGGAAAATCTATAAGATAGTAGCTGCTAAATACCAAAAGACGAGGATATACATACACATATACACACGTAAACACATAAACTAACACATGCATAGACATACACGTTGACACTTACATGCACACACACAAACACACACACACACACACAAACGCTTACTCATGCATACACACACAATTATGTAAATACACACACACAAACGTAGACACATACACTCGGACACACACATGATAGCAAGTACAAAAGTGCAGACACATACACACCACATACAAACGCAGACACAGTGTACTGACATACGGTAATACACAAAAACACACACACACGTAGATAAACACAAACACACAAGCACACGCAAGTAAATACATACACACGCACATACATGCGCATTCAAACGGGGACACATATATACGACAGATACGTACACACACACTCACACACACATACACAGATACACACGCACATACATGAGCACTCAAACGGGGACACATATATTCGACAGATACGTACACACACACGCACACACACATACACAGACACACACATACAGACAGATAACAG